>CAKNYM010047829.1:75866-94785 GCA_932195095.1 Andricus curvator
TTAGAAATGCCCACTCCTAGGTGCGTGCGGTTTAAACGCCCATTGGGTGTTTTCGGGTTCGGAGCCTAACATATGTATACCATTAAGCCATTTCCCTTTCAGGGTAGGCGTGACACTACCCGATTCGGATAGTGTTTCTAGGTGGATAGTTTCTTGTAGTAAATAACTACAAGTGTGGGCTCACCACACCCACGATGTGTTACATAATTAATTGTTAAGTCACTCCACATAAATTAAAAATTAAAAAATTGCATTATTCAAATTGAATATTATTAGCAATAATAATACATTAATCAAACAATCAATTTCCTTCACTCTTATTAATTACTTATATCGCTCTAATTGAAAATTGGATAAAAAGTAGAGTTTTCTTAAAACCGCGACTTCCCATCTCTATGCTAAGAGAAAATTGCTAAGAACAATAATAAATTCTTCAAGCAATTATTTTTGCTTAATTGAATCATATATTAACTCTCTTAAAGTGAAATGTGGACAAAAATGTGGAAATTTAAGAAGAAACACCATTTCTAGCATTGCTCAGAGATAATATTATTAATAAAAATAATAAATTGTTAAGACCATCATTTTTGTTAAAAATAGTTAACTATTACCTCACTCTAATTGAAAATTGGATAAAAAGTAGGAAAAAATTTAAATACCGCGACTTTCTATCTCTATTCTAAGAGAAGATTGCTAAAACAATAATAAATTATTTAAACAAATTCTGTAAAGATCTGATTATTAGTATCAATTAGTATTGCATTTATGAGAAACAATTTGCATTCAAAAAACCGCAAAAAATCATAATTAGCGCTAAAAACTCGCAAAAAACATTTTTTTCACTCCTGGTTTTTGTTTAACCCCATTAAAGAGACTTATGTGGGTGGTATTTAAAAAGTAATATTTTATTTGTTATTTGTTCCAAGTTAATCCGTGTTTCAGTATATTGTGCAGAATTCGTCAGAGAAAAAAGTAAGTCATACATTTTGAGGGTGATTGATTTTAAATCGCGCTTCTTCGTAGGTCCTCAAAGAAAACCTCATAAAAAATTTGAATTTTACGTACTATTGCGGTTTATAAACGCTTTTTGGAGGCACTTTTTCGTAAATAATTGATAATCAGTACCTCAAGAATATATATTTACTTTTCAACTAAATTTGTATTGTTTACTCAAAATTGCAAAAAAAGAACATTTTATCAGTCCAAGTTTTCGATAAATGTTGATATTTTCAAGTACTAATTTGTTTCATAAGAATACATGTGAATTTAAAAACAATTAAATTGTTTCAAAAAATTTATTTTATTTCTATATTTTATTATTGCCATTTTTTGAATGTTTTCCATAATTTTAGGTACTGCTTTCTTTTATAAGAATGCTCTTAAATGTGTAAAAACGAGAAGAACTTATTTTGTCCTCTATACCGACAAAAAACCAATGAAATCAGTAAAACAAAATACATTTTTTTGACAATTCCATGCTAAATCGAAAGGAACGAATCAAGAATAGGAACGATACAAATATTATACGAAAATACTGAATAATAAGCAACATAGTGTAAGATACAAACAAACGAGGATTTTCTTCACCTTTTCTATGAAAAGGCAAAAGTGAACGCTTATATTTGTTTAAATAATTGCAAACAGTCTTTTGCAGGATATCCTACTATGAGCATTCATCAACTGCGTAATTGATCCAAAAATATAGTAACTTTTCAAGATTAACAGAAAAAAAATTGTGTAAACAGCAACAAAATTGCTTAAATATTTTCCTAATATCCTTGAAAAATATATATCTCTCCAGCTAAGTTTAAATGCTTCAATAATTATATAAAATAATCAGATTTAAAAGATGCAGTTAAGAGATACTTGAAAACCTGTCACTTATCGAAGATAAATAATAAATGTTGAACAAATTCTAAAAAATACCGTTTTCAGCATGAATTTGACAAAAAACTACTATCTTTTATTTTTGGGATATCTTTCAGGCAAAAAAGAAGGGGACCAACTGACACTATAGCCCGTGGCTACAAACACTAAACATTTCAAATTATGTGGCTCAAAATTTAAGAAAGCATTCGGAAAAAAAAAAGATTTTTGTTGATGCAAAGCTATCTTTGCGGAGCCTCATTTGCAATAAGTTAACACTATTTAAGATTGTATAATTCTAAAATCGAATAATTTTAATTTGCAAATCTCTGAGTTTATATATAACAATTTAACTCGAATAATTTTCAACAGAAAAAGTTTTAAAGTTTGGAATTATGTACTAAACAATTTCAATTTCGTTGCGGTAAAAATTAAGCCACTCATAATTTTGAGTGTTTGAAATTGAATAATTGATTACAAGCCTTAAGGATAAAATAATATGATGCATTTGAAATGTTAAAAGTATAAAATAAGAAAATGAACATTTCTAAGCTTGAAAATGAAAAAATGAAATTTGTGATATCTATAATTGGAGCGTCCTTGAGTCTGAAATATGTTAACTTGTATTAAAAACGTATTTTGAACTTTAGCTTGATATTTTCCAATTTGTTAATTTTCTGAATATATTTTATACTCTATATGTACATTCAGATTTGTATTGAATTGACTGCACTCACCACCGAAATGAAGACAAATCGCAAGTGTAAGGAACAGCGTGCTGATTTTCATCTTCATATTTTTAGAAAGATTTCGTTAACAATGAGTGTAAAAGATTGAACATATTCACAGCTATAAATACTAGTCACTTTGTGTTATTATTGCCCAGAAAACCTGCAGAATCATGAAAATTTTTAATGTGTGGAGACTACGTGAAAGAAGCATGACGATATCTTTTATGGTTGAACAAACTGTTAAAATCGTAAACAACATTCAATAGACTTTGCTCGCTCTTCTTCTTCTACCATAGGTAGGTTCATATCTCAAGTAAAAATTATTATCAGTAAAACCAACCTAGTTTGTGAAATAAAAATATGCCAAGGTCTCAAAAAGCTTTCACAAATTTTTTTTCTTCTCATATATTTTTAAAATTTCTACAATATTTCCAATAAATTATAAAGTTTATATTTCTTTTAGAATTGCAAGTAAAAATTCAGAGATTTCACCCAAAAAAATTGTCTCTGCTATGACTAATTAAATTGAACAATCCTTGTATACATCATTTCACAGATTTAATATTTATTCATACATTCAAACATTCACGCTTTGTGTGCGACAAGTTTCTGATTGGTAGTCAAATTCTCCATATGAATATGTTTGACTGGACCCTCTCGTGAGAGAGAGGGACCGGCACTAAGTTAAGAAGGTTATTTCGTATTTAATAAACCGTCATTATTGAAATAAGTCACATACTGGACCCCCTCGTGAGAAAGAGAGAGAGACCGGTGCTGATTTGAAGAGGTTTTTGTTTTATTGAACAATCCGTAACTATTACCATAAATCGCATACTGGGCCCTCTTGGGAAAGGGAGACCGGTGCTAATTTAAGAAGGGTTATTTCTCATTTAATAATCCGTGATTATTGAAATAAGTCACATACTGGAGCCTCTCGCGAGAGAGGGACCGGCAGTAAGTTAAGAAGGTTATTTCGTATTTAATAATCCGTTATTATTAAAATAAAGTGCGTACTGGACCCCCTCATGAGAGAGAGACCGGTGCTAATTTGAGGCGTTTCTGTTTTTCCTAATAATCCGTAATAATAAACATATACTGCGTACTCGACCCTCTCGTGAGAGAGAGACCGGTGCTAAGTAGGAGGGGTTTTTTTCTTATGTAACAATCCGCTATTTTTGAAACAAGTCGCTTACTAGACCCTCTTGTTTGAGAGAGACCGATGCTAAGTTAAAGGGGTTATTGTTTCATTTAATAATCCGTAATAATTGAAGCAAAACACATACTGGACCCTATCGTGAAAGAGATAGAGAGAGAGAGACCGGCGCTAACCTAAAGGTGTTATAGTTTTATATAATAGTCCGTAATTATTAAAATAAAATGCGCACTGGACCCTCTCGTGAGACAGACACCGGTACTAAGTTAAAAGTTTTTTTTTGTTTCATTAAATAAGCCGTAATTATTACAATAAATCGCGTACTGTACCCTCTTGTAAGAAAGGGACCGACGCTAACTTAAAGAGGTTATAGTTATATCCAGTAAAGCGTAATTATTAAAATAAAATGCGTACTGGACCCTCTCGCGAGAGAGAGACCGCTGCTAAGTTGAAGGTGTTTTAGGTTCACTTAATATTCCGTAATTATTAAAATAAAATGCGTAGTGGACCCTCTCGTGAGAGAGACCGGTGCTAAGTTAAGGGGTTTTTGTTTTATTCAATGTATCAGTTTTTTTTAATTACTGAGGCAAAACAAAGTGGTTTATTCTATCACTTACAAGTTGACCCGGTTTCAGGGGGTTCACCTCCATGTCTAAAGGTCCGTCAACCTGCGGAAGGAAGAATCAGGGCCGAAGAAAGTACTTTTTGTAATTAATGTTCTTGTTTACTTATAAAACGTATACACTTCAAGAAAAAACGAGTATGAGAACACACTCTGGCTGCGAGTGTTACTTGAACCGCGCAAAACAAGTCTCGCCAGAAAAAAAGGTTGTCGCTACGACGTCCGAACGTCGACTGACCGCGCAGTGTGCAGCCCTTCGGCGTGCAACGCGACTTGGCAGAGTGCTTCTATTGACCTTCGCAGGAGGACGACTGGAACGGAACTAACTGCTACTCGCTTGATGCGAACTGAACTGAACTTTCGCGCTCACCGACTGAACCAGTGACCCCAACTTTGGTCATGTAGACGTACTGCGCTTGCGCTAGAACACGTGAGAGGAACACGACGCGACAGCCCGTTACCATGGCAACAATAATTCGCGTCGTGTTCCTCTTATGCATAGCTAGCGCAAGCGAAGTACCGCTACATGCCAAAGTCCGGGTCACTGGACTGAACTGCTCCACGGGGCCACGCCCCCCTGGCGCGCTCGGAGCGCCGTGCGTGGAGGGGCAAGGTACCAGTGTCACTGGCGCGAACCGTTTGAAACGGGCAACATCGTCGAAACGACAATTCCGAAGAAAAGAAAACAGATTCCTGTTCCCACGAGAATATCATTTCGTGGGAATAGAATTCCGTTAGAAAAAAAACTGGTATCAGATTAATTATGCCTATTCTTGAATAATCATGTAGGATTCTAAAGCGCTACTTTTTCACAGAGTTCTCTTTTTAATTTGAAAAATTTCTCTCGGTTGTATGTTTTCTTTATTTTCCATGAAAAATTGCAATTAATCAGCAAACTTTGTACAATTATTTGTCATTTCAGCAGAAAATTACTAATTCGAGTGGTCGAGATATTTCCGAGTTCAATTGTGGAAAACTGATTGCTTGGTAAAAAAAATTATTTAGGACTGTATATAATAATTGTAGAAAAGTTGAAAACTTGAAAGACGTTAAAATACCAAGATTAAATTAGTCCGGCAGCCAGAAAAGCTAGTCGAAACAATGTCCAATATTTTTTCCGAAATTCTGAAATGAATAAAAAAAATCCCAGTTTTTTTCATTAAAATGAAAATCGAATTTTTATGCTTGTCAATATTAATAAATTATTTACAAAATAATGACACAATGTAAACTTAAATTATGGTTTAACTCGATTCCAGCCAAGGTGATGCACTACTACGCTCGCAGAGATAACTTTGGGTCGATAAAGAAAAATTATTTGATACTATGTTCATATTGTGACATATGATAATAGCTTAAACAAATATTTAAGCAACACAAATTTGTGTTGATTCAGCGTTATCTTTGCCAATGCTGCATTACTAACCAAACTGAAATGATACGGCGGTCAAGGAAATTTATACAAATGGTTAAACAGTTATCTAGTGGTTAGTTTTGACTATATTCGAGTAGGAGGTTTCAACTCAAATAGCTTCATTTGATCATCAGGGGTTCCTTAAGGATCTCACTTGAGGCCAATCTTATTCAATATTTTCACGAATGACACCATTTATGTGATAACATGGGCGAGATTTTTGGTATATCCGGATGATTTGAAACTATTCATCGGAATCAGATCTTTAACTGATGCTTAAATGCTCCAGAAAGATTTAAATAATTTTGTAATTTAGTGCGAAAATAATTTTATGATTTTTAATGTTTCGAAATGTTCACGTATGCCCTTCTCACATTAGGCACATAGAAAAAACTGTATCTAAAGCTTTGAGAACGTTGGAATTCATCTTGCGCTTCCCAACCATTTCCGAAGAGTGTCAACTTTCAAAATCCTTATACGTCAATTGTAAGGCTCTGATGTGCACAAAAAGGAACTAAAATGACTATAAAACCAATTTCAGAAATCAGAATCTTATTAATTACGAATACCTTGATATACAGAATATTTGACGATATCTTGTGAATTAATTGGATTTGAATCTCTTCAGAGGAAGAAGAAACACCCAGGGCTCATTTTTCTACACAAACTGCTAAATAGTCTTATAGATTGTCCCAAACTACTTGAACATATGTCAATAAGAGTTCCTTCCAAAAACTAAGGCATTCTTATGAATTTGATTTCCCAATACCTGATCATAAACCAGAGTATGGCTTTCACACTTAAATCTCGGAAATATGCAGGATTTTGAATGAGAAACTTTCTCAATGTCAAAATATTAATATATTAGGTTGATTACTTGATACTTTCATACCAAGTTTGAAGCGAATAGTTCAGACAAATATTGTTGAATTAGGAGATTTTTTACGCTCTCTGGCAAAGATGGATACTTGAAGATTCAAGCTAAAATTCTAATTATAAGTCACTTTATATCTAATACTTAAGTGTTTTCTTTTTCTTATATTGCTTATCAAAACATTAATCAGATAACGACAATTGAATTTAAAAAACTGTATCAACAAAGATGTTTACCGTAAATAAATATCAAAATCCACATCAATATAAAATGTGTCGACACTTTTCAAGATTGCACAATTCTGAACCTGGCAATTTCCAATTTGTAAATGTACGTGTTTATATATAATAATTACTTTTGAATAATTTGCAGCAGAAAAAGTTTTGAAATAGGAGTTAAATACTGAACAATTTTAATTTCATTACTTTTGAAATAAAGCCACTCAAAAATTTAAGTGTGTGAAATGAAGTAATTGATTAACAAAAGCTTTAGGAATAAAATAATATCATGTAATCGAAAATGCTAAGAGCGAAAAAATGAAGAACAGTAAAACTTTCTAAATCGCAAATCTAAGCATCTTTGAGTCGAACATATGCTAATTTAAAAGGGCGTAATAACTGCGTATTTTGCACTTTAGCGTGATATCTTCTTTTTCTTTTGAAAATATATAATATTTTATATTCAAATTGAGATTTATATTATACCGAGTACACTTACCATCAAACTGCAGAAAAACCGCGATTGTCAGGAGCAGCTTGCTGATAATGGTCTTCATCTTTTTAAGTAGATTCCGTAAATGATGAGTGAGAAAAATTGAACATATTCACTGCCATACATGCTAATCATCATAGGTTATTATTACCCAGAAAACATACAGAATTGAGAAAATTCCGATATCTTTTAAGCTAGAACAAACGGTTGAAATCATAAGCAAATTTTAATAGGACTTATAACTTGTTGTTCTACTACTAAAATATGTAGGTTCATATCTCAAGTTAAGATTATTATCAGCACAATCATCCAGGCGTGGATCCAGTGAAGTGGCATTGGTGGGATGGGGGTTTCGGAAAATTTCATATACACAGATCCATTACTAATTGAATTAACCATTTCCTTAGTACTTGAACGTCGTGACACCGATGATATCGAGTATGAATCCAAAATTATCTTTTTCTGAAGCATTGCACTTTTATCCAGATGAGGATCCTGGACCCCAATTTGAATGAATCGTGTTTTAGAGCATTCACACTGCTAATTGATAGATATTTCTCCTGAACTTATGGAATGAGAATCTAGTACTATTGCCTTGAAATGTTCTCATATTAATATAAGTAATATTTTGAAATATAATCTGAAAAATACTGCGGCTTTATTCGCTGCTATATTCATTATAAGATGATGACAGTCAGTGGTGGGAACCTTATTTATAAAAAGGAACTTGAATAAATGTCTATGTTTTCTACCTGGACAAAAGCGCAAAGGTTTTAAGTATAGTAGAATTTGGCATGATTTGGAATTATGTTAATTTAGATTCCAAGAAATGAAAATTATTATCAGTAATAAAATTAAATTCAAGGTATCTGAATGAACGTATTTTTTTTGTTACAGGTAAAGGAACCAGTTACACTATCTTAATAATTCCAGAGGTATGAGATTTTTCCATTATTACTTTTTAAATCTAACAGTACAAGAATAATGATCCTCTAATCAGAAGATTGAAAAAGTAAAATTTGTCACGAAAGTAAAATAAATTATTTCTTAAAGAATTCATTAAATTTTATTATTTCAATTCAAGAAAATTATTTATTTTCCTTAATAGGAACATTATTTTTTTGATACAGGGAAGGTAGGGAGAAGCTATTGCTTTAATCAGTTATTTTTAACGAACTGGGATTACTTCTACATGTAGCACCTTATGTTACATTTTTTGAAGGAATGAAGAAAGCTGGTTCTTTTAAATCATTATTTACTCGAAACTAATAAACTTAAATTATACTAACTAAATTGAATCAATAAATCCAAGGATTAGATTTAATACAAAGTTAGAGGTTGATTTCTATGGATACAATATTTTCAATTGAAAAAACTTAATTTGAATGCAATTAATTTAAATTTAACTCAGGAAGCCAAATCTTATATCTGAATGCAATTCATTTCATGAATCTTCCTCATATTCGAGAATTTGAACGCTCTTCCCTATTCATGTCTTTGACCTTATTTAAGGAATTCCTCTTTTCCCCCTATTTTCAAGAAACTTCCACATTTTCCACTTTTGCTCTTTTTTTCGCTCAAGTGCGAACTTGATTCTTAATAGAACACAATTAAAAAAATCCAACTAATTCTTGTTGAGATGTAATTTTTTTAAATGAAAAGTCGCCTATCATATTTCTGGTTCGGAATTACTCTCGTTTGGTAGAAAAGTATTTTTTGTCACAAATTCAGCTGCATATTTAAAAGTTGAACCTTTACTTAAAATAATTTTTTTTTTCAGTACAGAATTCATTTAATTTTTCGGAACATTGACTATTAAGTATAATCTCTAACCAGCATAGTTTTCAAGAACAAAGTAATACACAGGCTGCACTTACTGAATTTATAGAACATATTCCAGAAAACATTGATAAAAAAGAAATAGCCACAAAATTGATACTGCTATAAAAAATCTTATTTCTTTTATATTGAAACACTCAATGGAAATTTTTTTTTTAACTTTTATAATTCTATAACTTAGATGTATATACTTTTTCAGGTGCAATCTATGTCAAGCGACAATATGTATATTAATGTGAAAAATAATGTAAAGGTTTTTAAGTTTTTAAGTTATGAATATTCTCAATAAAAAAAAATTGGCACCTTGGCCCAACTATTAGCATGCCGAAAACCGAAGTGAATTTATTTAATTTTGAAAAAATATCTGATTGCACTGGATAATTTATATCATTATTACCATTTTTGTTTTTCCAAAAAACTGTGTTCGATTTTCCATAAAAATGCATAATTTCAGATAAAATTAAAACGTTTCTTATATCGAGGAATTTTTGAAAATTTTCATTTTAATATGAATTTATGAAATTGTCTAAATGAAACCTTGAAAATGAAAAAGTTCGAACAAGAGTATTTGCAATTGCACAACATTTAAAATTGAGAACGCTCTCAAAACCGTTAAGTTTTCATTTGAAATCTTAATTATTTCAGAGTATTTCAAAAGAAAGTTTTATTTGAAGTGAACCTATTCATACCACACAAATTTTTTCTAAATCTTTCAGAAAAAAAATGAAACTTTTGAAAAAATTTTCCGCCCCTCCCATTCTCGTTACAGATCATCACACAAGTCATGATCACCGATGGTGACGTCACAAATAAGAACATCCCCCTCCCCCTTTTGAATTCCAAATGGTTTCTTAGATTTAATTTGATAAACACCTTCAAAAAACACAAAAAATGAAATCATAATATCTTAGCTGATTCTATAGCCTAAAATGCTCTCAAAATAGAGGAAATGAGTTGTTTTATCGCGAAATTAGAAAAATAATAGCAAAAAAAATGCTCAAAAATGAAATGATTGTTAAGGTACCATACTCAGTTCAAAATGAAACGCTTAAAGTTTTAAGCCAAAATGCATTTCATGTTCAACAAAATAGTTGAATTTTTAACCAAAAAACATTTTCTTTCTCCCAAGAGAAAAAAAATTGTCGACGAATGATGAGTTTTTACGCTCAAAATCCAAAATGGAGTTTAATTTCAAATCAAAAACAGTTGAATTTAGCCAAAAAAGACGATTTTTCAACAAAATGGTCTGTCGTCAACCAAAAATAATTAATTATTAAAGAAACAGTTACGATTTGAAAAAAAGAATAGAATTTCTTTCAAAAAAGATGCAATTACAAATATATACGTACCTCAATTCAGAAACAAATACTTGCTTTTTCTACAAAAAATTATCAATATTTTCAACCCAAACTAGAATAGGTAAATTTTTAGTTAAGAAAATTGACTTTCAAGCAAAAAAAAAAAGAATTTTTAACAGAATATTTCAATCTTCATTGAATAAAATGAATATTCAACAAACGAGTTTAAGTTTCAACCATAAAGTTGACTTTTCAACCAAAAAAGATGAATTCTCAATAAAACATTTAATAACTGAATTTTCAATTTAGTCAAAAATCTAAGAGTTATATCTTCAGTTAAAAAAATTGATTTTCAGAGAATACTTTAATCTTAAAACAAGGAAATCAATTACTAACAATGTAGTTCAAATTTCATCCAAGTATGAAGTTGAATTTGAAACAAAAAAATACGAATATTTCTTCAACTGAAAAAAAATTGCATTGGTTGAATCTTTAACGGAGTAGTAGAATTTTTAATCAAAAGAGATGAATTGCGAACAAACATGTAATGAGTTTTTTTAAAAAAAAAAGGGAACGTTTGTTGAAAACTATTGGAAAACGAGGAATTTTTAAAAAAAAAAGACGCAAAGGGAATAAGGAAATGAGTATGAAGTCTGTATTTTGATGCTTTATTTGTAAAATAAAATAACATATTCTAAATTTTTCAAGTATTCCAAACAATTGTTATTCACGTTTATATTTTCCATCGGTAATACTACATTCTGCGTTAAATCCTCCCCCCCCCTTTGCAAATCTGAAGTAGTTTTTGAACGTTTTCTTAACTATTTGCTTCAATCACTTTTTCAGAAAATGATTTGGATGTTACTTGAACTGGAGAGAAATGTTTATTATTTTTCAGAGAGGATCGTTTGGTTTCCAAAATGCTTTTTCATAAGAAATATATATTCTAAATTCTGAATTTCATAAGGGGAAAATAATAAAAAGCTTATTTATTCACACATTAGAGCCTGCAATTTGAGTACACAAGTTCATGCAAGATAATATTATTTCTGAATCTATAGTTTTGGCTGAATACACTAGGACAAAAGCACAGGAAACCTGAAATAAAAAAGTACGAAATTGTATCTATACTTGTTTTTTGAGTCACTGATTTCAAATATGATGCTCAAAACAGAAAATTGAAGATGATGGATCAAAAATATCACACTTTGACACAAAAGTGTTATTAAATTGAAAAAAAATGAATAGGGTGTTTTGTGTTACTGATTTCAAATATGATCTCAAAATTTCGTTTTTAAGGATGGCTGTATGGTTTTTTACGTCTCTGATCTCACATATTATATTTAAGATAATAAAAAAAATGCTTAATGTTTGCTAAAACTTGTCTTGGAAGTATTAAATTCAGCATTGTTCTTATTATACCAACGTCTGTTATTAGGCTTCAAAGTTTAGTTTCCAGAGGCTACTGCGTAGATGTTGCAAAGCGAACTCACTTCTTTCGCCTCTTTCGTAATATAATAAAGATAAAAACTAACACTTTAGCATAAATGCTTTTTTTCTTAAACACGCACATAAGCGCGTCCAAAAGAGGTTTAAATTCAAAGGATAATCATGTTCTAATGACACCGGTATGGTAATATTTTAAGAAATGAAAGAAAGCTCATTACAGAGGTATTAATTTCAGAAAATAAACTTAAAGTATTCAAGAAGACGTACACATCATGAAATTTGAATTTGGCATTACACAAAACTCGACCACCTAACAGAAGAACTTAAGAGTAATCTTTAGTTCATCATGTGTTTATTCAGGAATATACATGAAAAAAATGTTGAAGAACTTTCACAAAATTGTTGTTCATATTGTGTATAGAGTAACCTACTCTACTCGTCATAATTAAAATTCTGGAGAAGGTCAGCTCCCGTAATTCTTCCATCTCTTGCCATATACGTCTTAAAATGCATGCCAGCTACTTCATCCACATTAGGTTCATGGCCACGATATCCAGGCTCATTTCCAGCAAGAATTTCCATTTTATACACCGTCTTTGTAACGGGAAATACATCTAGCTTGAATTTATTGGCGTGCCAATGACTGATATACCATTCTGTTTTAGTAGGTCTTAGCGCCTGTTGAGCTTGAAAAGAAAATAAAGATTTGTGAATTTCAAAAGATTAAAAATCAATCTCAAATTACACACTGAACCATTTTGAATTGAAGTACTAATATTTCAACAAATTTAGTTTGGTATTTTTTCAGAGTTTACAATGCAGAAAAATTGCTTCCAACAATCACTCATTTTTTCTTAATTGTTTTTTAAGGCATAAGATAATAATTTGAAGATGTATAATGTAAAAATTGAATGATTTCAAATGAAGAACCATTCGGAACTGTGAAATATTTGATAATAAATAGAAATAAGATAATGAATAATAAATGAAAAAAGAAATAACAAATAGTTGCTCTGTACGAATACGGATGTTACGATATTTTGTTAAGTCAAGACAACATTTTCAAAATCGAGAAAATATTCTATTGTCTGGATTCGTATTGATATTGTCTTGTTTCATATTCATTTTTTCATGCATGATTGAGAAATTCCCCGAAATAATGTTTTGAAAAATAAATTCCTCTATACCCTAAAGCACCCGAAAACAAAAATACCCTATTGAAAATAACCCAAATGTAAAATATTTTACACTGTGCAATTCCTTAAACTAAAAAATTCTCAAATTGTTATATCCGAAATCAAAGAAATTAAACAAAAAATTGTTTTTTAATATGAGCAGAGATTGTCTTAAATATTGACATTTTAAATTTGAACGAAGGTGTAAAAGAATAGAGTGGACTTGTAAAAATGTGAGTAAACAAATATTTCACTGTTAAATTTGAAATAAGTAAATAAAATGATTACACAAACTATTTTTTTAGTGGTTTACGTTCCCAAATTTCCTAAAGTTGGAAATTTCAGTGTCGTCTATTTCATAGTTTGGCAATTTTCCGTAGGCAATTTTCCAGCTCGGAAATACTCCAGTTCCGGGAATTTTCTACTGTCGAGTATTTTCTATTTTCGGGGACGCCTGAAAAATCGCGATAAATGAAATTTCCGCCCATGTAAAATTTCCAAAAAAGAAAATATTTTGAATGAACAAATTCCCCAGGATCTATGACATTACCAAATATGAAAATTCTCGATGATACATAATTCCGAGAAAAATTCATGACATAAAATATTTGACACTAGAAAATTTTTACCAGGAAAAAATTTCTGAATCTTTACAATTCAAACATTGTCTTTATGATATATGAAATCAAAATACTAAATAAAAAAAAAAATATATATATATATATATATACATTACATTTACTACGCTTTTTTTCAAAAAAAAGTGTCAAAATCTGATGAAAATTGTAAATTGAGAATTGATGACACTATTCAAGGTTTTCCAGTAGTACAATGTTTTTTGAATTTTCCTGCAATACAAAGTGTCAACTCAATAAGTGCTTGTGCGTGAAAATCGAAGTTCAGTGGCAATCAAAATGTCATTCCAGTATGCCATGTTTTCATAAATGGTGAGTAAGCGTGTGTTGAATTCTATATGTGTTCGTAAATTTATCATGCTCTTCTTCAACTGCATCATTGTATTCGAAACCAAAATTATATGCTTTACCTATCTTGTGCCGGGCATTATATATAATGCCTAGGGATTATATAGAATGCATAGGCAATGTATATAATAAGTATTCGATTACATGCTTTGCCTGAAATGGCCATGCATTCTATATAATGCCTAGGGACTATATATATAATGCCTAGAGATTATATATAATGCCTATGGATTAAATATAATGCCTGGATTATATAGTTTTCCTGTAACATGTGTAATAAACTTCGAAACAAACTGATAACATTTTTCAAAAATCATATCCCACATTCATGTACCTCCTATCTGATTGGGTCCTACGAGACCTAGAAGTTGACCTGCTTTAGATACAAATGCTATCAGTCCATGGCCTGCTACTTCAGCATGACGAATTAAAACATCATTATTTCTATAATATATCGGTAAAGGAAGAGCACAGCCGGGATAGTGAACATGCTTCACAATTCCGGCTTCACCTATCCACAGATCAA
Organism: Andricus curvator; assembly: GCA_932195095.1. Taxonomy (NCBI): domain Eukaryota; kingdom Metazoa; phylum Arthropoda; class Insecta; order Hymenoptera; family Cynipidae; genus Andricus; species Andricus curvator. The sequence continues at coordinate 90,508 of CAKNYM010047829.1, forward strand.
CATGGATCCCCAAAAAAGTGCCATGGGCATTTGGTGTTCCTTCAGGTCTTGTTATAAACTTCAGTCCAGCTCCTTGTAAATTTTGACCTGGTACAGAATACATTGCATTCAGTTCTGTAAAGAAAAAACATTTGTCATTTCAAGTAGACTAAATATAAATCTCAAAATTAACCACTCAACAATTCTCAACTGAAGCACTGAAAATAAAGAACAATTTCAACTTGTGAAGAATCAGTCAAAGTAGGCACTATGCGCCTACAAAGAACGCTTATCTAGCCTATGATAGTGTATTATTTAAAATGTTTATCTTTTTATTTTTATATTCTACTTAGAGAATTTGGTAACTGTGATAGATTGATAATGAAACTGAAAAGTATTGCTAATGTATGATATCCAAATAGATGACTATTTTACATGCAATTCTAAGATAAAAAATTTAATTTTTAACCATCAAAAAACCGTTTTTTTTGAGTTAGTTAGTTTTAACTTACTAGTTCAACCTTCAACCATGTAATTGAATTGTTAACTAGAAAAGATGGATTTTGAACCAAATATTTAATTTTTCAACCAAAAAGGTGAATTTTCCAGCAAACAGATTAATGTTCTACCAAAAAATAAGAATTTTCTACAAAATGCATCAATTTTCAACAAAATTGATTAATTTAATGCCAAAAGCACGAACTATCTAGAAAACGATTGAATTTTCAACTCAAAAATATGAGTTTTGGACAAAAAAGTTAATTTTCTACCCAAAAATTGAATTGTCATGAAAATAGTTCAGTTTTTAACCAAATAGTTGAATTTAAACCAGAAATATAGGGCTTTTCATCAAAAAAGTTAATTTTCAACCAAAAATATAATTTTCAACCAAATTGTTGAATACTCAACCAACCCAGATTAATTTAGACCCAAACATTTGCATTTTTAACCAATGAGGATAAATCATCATCTAAAAAATTAATTTTTGACCAAAAAAGACAAATTTTTGACAAAACACATAAATTTTGAACTAGAAAAGATCAATTTTTAATAAAAATATTAACTTTCAACCGAAAATGGAAAAGTAACATTGTCACTTAAAAAAATTAATGATCAAGCAAAAGAAATTTCAATAAAATAATTAAATTTTTAACATATAAGAGATGAATTTTCAACTTAAAAGATGAATCATGAAAAATGAATTTTAACAATAGAGTTCAACCTACAATATGTTTTTTTATCCCAAAAAATTAATTTTCTAAAATCAAGCGCGAAGCGTGAGATAAATATATTATTGAGCGCGAAGCGCACCAACAAATAGACGCGCGCTCAAAGTTGCGAACGTTTTTTCTAAAATTTCTAACTTTTCATCCACTTTTCACTTGGAGTGAGTTAATATTTAGTTCAATTTAGCAAAAATAATTGTTCAAACAAATTATTATTGTTTATAACTTTTTATTATTTTTAATAACTATGTATCTTGTCTTAGATAAGTGTTAGAAAGCTTAAATATTTAGAAAAACCAGCAAATTTTTAGCATCAATCGCAGAGAAAATAGTTATAAACAATAATAAAATTCTTAAACAATTGTGTTAAATTGCACTTCTTATTATCTCACTAAATAAAAATTGGACAAAAATGTAAGAATTTCAGGAAAAACCGCAATTCTCTAGGATTATTATAGGAGAAGATAGTTAATAACAATAATAATTTGTTCAAACAATAATGCTTGTTGAATTTCAATAATTCTTACAACATTCTTAGTGTAAAGTCGACAAAATATGAAAATGGAAGAAAAACCTGCAACTTGCTAGCATTATTCAAATTGAATATTATTATAATTAATAATAAATTGTTTGAACAGTCAATTGTTTAAAAAACATTAATTTTAAGCCAACGAGATAAAACTTTTACCAAAAAAGATAGATTTTTAACAAATTGTATGCATTTTCAACGAAGTAGTTGAATTTTCAACAAAAAGTTGAATTTTCAAAAAAAAAATGAATTTTCATCCAAAACGATTAATTTACGACCAAAAAAGATGAATTTTCAAGAAAATATGTATATGAGTTTTCAACTAAAAGATATCAATTTTCAATAAAAATATTAACTTTCAACCAAGAATGGAAAAGTTACAATGTTAGTTGAAAATTTAATCCTCACAAAAAAAAAACGAATTTTTAATTACATAGTTACATTTTCAACATATAAGAGATAAATTTTCAACTAAAAATATGAATTGAAAAAAAATTAATTTTTCCAAAAGCTGATTTTCTAAAAATATAATAGTTGAATTTTCAACTGAGGCGGTGAATCTTAAAAAATATGAATTAAAAAAAAAACATTTCAACTTTAAAGTAAGCAGTTGAATTTTCAAATAAAAAATATGAATTTTCAGTCAAATAGTTAAATTTTCAATAAAAAATTGAATAGTTGCATTGAAGTTAAAAAAATTAATTTTCGACCAAAAAAAACGAATTTTTAACAAAATAATTCAACAAAAGAGATTGATTTTCATCTGAATTGATGAATCTTGAAAAAAATGAATTTTCAACAAAAGAACTATTCCCAAAAGATGTTTTTTTAACTCAGAAGATTAATTTTCTAAAAATGGAATAATCAATTTTCAAATCACGGAGATGAATCTACAACCCCCAAAAAATAAATTTTTAACAAAATAGTTCAACTTTCAACCAAGTAGCTACATTTTTGACAAAAAAATATAACTTTTCAATAAAATAGTTCCATTTTTAACAAAATGATAAAATTTTCAAACTAATACCAGGTGCTTTCTGGTTTGTTACTTTAGTTCGCGTATAATCAAAAACCCGAGAAAAAGGTATTAATCTTTCTGGTCAAAAATTCAACTGCTTGCTGGAAAATAAGAGTACATTGTTGAAAATTAATTTTTTTTTTTTTTTTGAAAATTGAACTGTTTTCTAAAATATTTAACGTTTCAGCTTCTAAATGTTCGTTCTGTTTGTGATTGAAAAATAATTTTTTTAAATCAAAATTTAATGGTTCTAATTCCGGCTTATAATTTGTCTTAGTTTTAAATTCACCTATTTGGTTGAAGCTTCATGAATTTTTTTTTAAATTCGTCTTCTTATAGAAAATTAATCTTGTTGGTTAACAGTTTGAAAACTCATACTTCACTTCAAAGATAAATATCTTTAATGAAACTAAATCTACGACTCTCTTAGTAGAATTATCCAAAATATTAGAAAATTTCCCGTCGAATCAGCCTACATTGAAATTATTCAAATGAAGGATTCAAAAAATATTTAGTTTCGAAGTCCAATGTTTTTTAGCTAAATTAACATTTTAAAATCTTGAGTTCAACTCTTGTTTAAATGTTGAAAAGTGTTCCTAAGAACTTTTAAAAACCATAAAATCAAGAATACATCCTACTTTTTTGATCTGAATCAAGTGCACTATCAAACAGTAGGTAATTGCTGAGTATTGATACAAAATATTTAGTAGCGCATTACTAATTTTTGGAAGTTAAAATTACGAGATTCGTCGTTAACTTTCATTTTTTTTTATAAGCTTGGATTTCATCTTTCTTTATATTTCATTGTATATCTATTAAAATTTAAAGTTGCAATTTATCAAAAAATGAAGGTTGATGACAAATATTGGACTATCAGTTTCCGAAAATTAATAATGCGCTAGTAAATATTTTGTATGAAAACTCAGCAATTATCAACTGTTTAATAGTGCACTTGGCCCAGATTCAATAAGTAGAATGACCTCTTGATTTTAGGATTTTTCCAAATTTTCAGAAATACTTTTGTAGATTTGTCAAAGAGTTGAACTCAAGATTTCAAAACGTTCATTAAGCCGAAAAAAATTTTTTAATTTGAAACTAAATATTGTTTGAGTCGTCCATTAAAATAATTTCAACGTAGGCAGAATGTATGGTGTCCTCTGTTATAACGGAAGTCCCAAGGGATGATGCGGTCCCGTGCGGTCAAGTCCCGGTTGAGGTGGAGGTGGAGGTGGAGGTGGAGGTGGAGGTGGAGGTGGAGGTGGAGGTGGAGGGGGAGGTGGAGGTGGAGGTGGAGGTGGAGGTGGAGGTGGAGGTGGAGGTGGATGTTATGTTTAGGGTTAGTGCTAAGGTTAATGTTAAGGTTCAGTTCAAGGTCAAGGTCGAGGTCGAGGTCAAGGTCGAGGTTGAGGTTCAGTTTGAGGTTGATGTTAAGGTTAGGGTTAAGATTGAGGTTGAAGTTGATGTTGAGGTTACGGTTATGGTTAAGGTTAAGGTTAAGGTTAAGGTTAAGGTTAAGGTTAAGGTTA
>CAKNYM010047829.1:94795-134586 GCA_932195095.1 Andricus curvator
GGTTAAGGTTAAGGTTAAGGTTAAGGTTAAGGTTAAGGTTAAGGTTAAGGTTAAGGTTAAGGTTAAGGTTCAGGTTAAGGTTCAAGGTTGAGGGTAATGATGAGTTCAAGGTTGAGGTTCAGGTTAAGGTTAATGTTAAGGTCAATATTGAGGTCAATATTGAGGTTGAGATTAAGGTTAAGTTTGGGGTTAAGGTTAAGGTTAAGTTTAGGGTTAATTTTAAGGTTAAGGATAAGGTTAAGGATATGGTTAAGTTTAGGGTTAGTTTTAAGGTTGAGGTTGAGATTAAGGTTGAGGTTAAAGTGTATTGAGGCCCCGAAGAAAAAAGTAAGACCAAATTATTTGTTTTCTCCCAAGGGCTACAAGACTCTAAAAATCATTGTCAACTCTTTTATTTGAAACTATGTCTATGGAATGCGGTATGCAGACAGTTTAAACAATGACTCGAGCAGAAAAGATTCGTGTTTATTCAACGTTATCTTTGCGGAAGTTCCATTCACAGGACGTTGAAACTTTTTAAGATTGCTTCATTCTGAATGCGTGGATTTCAAGTTTTAAATGTATGAGTTCATAAATAATAATTTGATTTGAATAACTTTTAGAAGAAAAAGTTTCAGATTCAGGAATTCAACACTAAACAATTTTAATTTTGGTGCAGTCAAAAATTAGCTAATTATAATTTTCAGTGTTTGAAATTCAATAGATAGTTAACAAAAGCCGCAAGATTGAAAGAATATTATGTATCAAAAATAATGAAAGCATAAAATAAGAAATGTTACGTCTTTATGTCCGACATATGTTAATTGAAATGCCTATTCTGAAATTTAGCTCCATAATTTTACAATTTGAATTTGAAAAATATGTATTATATTTTGCATTTACATTGAGGTTTGTATTACATTAAGTAAACTCACGATCGAAATGCAGAAAAACCTTGATCGCAAGGAGCAGATTGCTGATGCGCATCTCCATTTTGCAGATGGATCTCTAACACGATGAATGAGAAAGATTGAAAATATTCACTGGTATATATATGACAATCAGTATCCGGTATGATTACTCAGAAAACCTACAGAATTACGAAAATTTCGAATGTGGGGGACTACGAGGAAGAAGCATGATGATTTTTGTCAGGCTAGAAAAAACAGTTAAAATTGAAAACAAGATTGAATAGACCGTGTTTACTGATCTTGTAATAATGAAATAGCTAGCTTCATCTCTCAAGGAGAAATTATTATCAGTACAGAGAACCTATGTGAAGTAAAAATATGCCAAGGTGACAAGGTCTCAACAAGCTCTCATCATTTTTTTTTCTTCTGGTATATTCTTCAAGTTGCTACAATATTTTCTGTTGAATACATTATGAAAGTTATATTTCTTACACAATTTCAATCGAAATATTAGATATTTTATCATACAGAATTGACTTTTGATCAAATATTCTCATCATTATAATAACTTCCCTACTGTGTCTCTGTTAGTCATGGATTTGATTAAATTCAAAAATTGTTTATAACTTCAGAATATGTTGAATATATTTCAAGTAGTGATGCCGTTCGATACGAGACTGTCTCGATATCGTATCGAAAAATCTCGGTTTTTTCTCGTATCGGTATCGGTTTCTGAGACTCCTGTCTCGGTTTTGTCTCGTATCGTTTTGGTATCGGAGAACCGATATATCGCTCTGATCGTCTCGGGATTTTGAGACTGGACAGCCAGATGGTGGTTTCCTACGGAACAACAGTAGAAGGGGAACGGCGACAAGTTTCAACTACCTGAGTACCAATGAACCTTTTCTTGTAATTTAAAGTTCTGAACCTTCAAATGAACGAAATATATTTTCCCTCGTATTTTTCCAATTCTATCATATCTAGAAATATTTTTCAACTTCAGATAAAAATATGCATTATAAGTTTCTTTTATAATTGAATTATTTTCAATGCAATGAACGATTATATTTTCGCACTGTTTCTAGATTATAAAGCAATTAATAAAAAATGTTCATTTGAACGTTAAAAACTTCAAGCACATTATCTATGAAGTTCTCAAGCTTTGAAACTTCTAAAATTCCTACATGTTTTTTAAACAAAATCGTTTTTTTTTTTTTTTTAATTGGAAAAACTTTCAAAATTACAAGAACGGAATATGTGAAGGTGCAAACCGGTAAAAATTTTCTTTAAAATCTTCTTTATTCTGTTTCGAAATTTTAGAAAATGCTTTTAAATCTTTTTAAATTTACTCTTAGTATTAATTTTTCAAAATACGAAATCATTTGAAATTTTCCCAAGAATCTTGAAAAAATTCAACAACATTTTTCCATAATGCAGATGTGACGAAAAAGAATCTAGACATTTTTTTATTTTACAGGATTATAGAGAACATTAGGGAAAATTCGAGTTAGTTTAAAAGATATTTAGGTCTTTTAGAAGTTTGATATAAAAAATTCTGCAAAATTATAAAAATGCCTTGATGATTGCCTTGCGTCTAAATATCTTTTTAAATTATTCGATTTTTTAACAACAAAATTTTTAATAGATTAAAAATAAAAACAATTGCAGATTGCAATAAAAATTTAATGTTTGAGTTAAAAAAAGGGAAAAAATGCTCCCGAGATATGAACCTTGTGCATACGGGTAAATGAAGTTTAATTTCAAGTACTTATAACTTATAACTTATAATGTTAGCTAATTCCGAGAAAAACGACCGACAATTTGGAGATTAAAATTTCACTGGTTTTCAAAATCGGCTTTGGATAGCGATTCAAAATGGAATTTTTAATTTTTTACAAAAATAAAAACTTATCCCCGAAATATGGGTATATGCTGAATGATAATAACAAAAAAGTTTTCTCCAAAAAAAAAAATTTTTTCCGGTAAAATCAAAGTTGAAGATCGTGATATCACAGTATGACATTTTTTTGCTAAAAATCCTAAAAAATAAGAAAATATATATGATTTATTTTGCGACTGAATTATAATAATTTGAAGAAATATCTATAAACTAAAATCTTATTAAAAATTGCGAATGATAATGAAATTATATTTCAAAACAATCATTTTACCACAATATGTAATTCATTTTGCATGCATTTTTTATGCAATAAACCCTTTTTTGATAAAAATAGTGGTTACCCAGTATTGTGCTGCTACTTTTAAGCTATGCTTTTCTAAAAGAGTGAATTATGAGTACTTTTCGATGTAAAGCTTTTATTGATCTTTTCCGTAAAATGTCAATTTCTTATTTTTATTTTGATAATTAGAACATTCACAATTTTCTGAATAAATTTGTCTACATATTTTGCAATAATTGTGAAGATAATATTAATATAAGTAAATTTAAAAGGAAGTGAAGTTATATGAGATTACAACTAAAATGTATCTTCTAATAATAACCTGTTATACATATTAAAATAAAATGGAACAATATAGTAATGGGAAAAACGTATTTATTAAAGAAAGGACTTATCACTTTCAGAAAAGAGGAAGTTTTTCAATTTGTGGGAAAAATAATTTTTTATACAGAATACACAATTCGAATAACAATTTATTTGTTAAAATTTTTTGAACACTCACATTCTAGCTAAGAAAGAGATTCTGAGATATGAGAATCAGGATAATCAGTATTATGATTTGGATTTTAAAGTATAAATCTAATTTTTCTACGATTTTGCAGAAAATTAACAAAAATATCTGAAGATTTCAGATATATCGAAAATGAATTGTAAAGAAAATTTCGTTATTTTATAGGATGTTACAAAATCTGAGGAATAATAATTGGCGTCAGTTTGACCTTTCAAACTTCAGGACTTTTAGAAGTTTGGAAGAAATTAGGAAATATTTGATATATTTTCAGAAAAGTTTTCTAGTTTGAAAATATTTTTTATTTGTTTAAAAATTCTAAAATTCCTCTTGAATTTTTCTAACGAATTGTGAAAAACTTTGAAAATTACCAAAATTGTACTTCCACATTTCCACAAATCTTCCAGATTTTTTAATTCCTTTTAAAACTTTTTTTATTTTTTTTAAACAATTGATTGCCCTTGAACATATTTTTAAAACGTCAAAAAATTCTAAATATCTTTTAAAATAATTCGAATTTTTCCTGAAATTAAAAAAAAATCTGAAAAATCAAAAACATTACCTTAACATTTTCCAGATTTTTTTTGTGACAAGTTTGTGAATGTTTTCAATTATTTTATAGTCATTTTAAATATTCTCTTCAAACTTATTTGAAAAAAAGAATCATTTTAAATTTTGCTAGGAACTTAAGCAACTTTTTCGTTTTCTTGAAATCTTTCAAAACACGTGAAAAGCTTCTAAATGTTTTTTTCACTATCTTTAAAAATATGCTTTTTGTTTGAAATTCCTATAAGTCTGTTAAACTGACTTGAATTTTTCTAAAAAATTTGGAGAAACTTTCAAAATTACAAAAATTGCCTTTAAATCTTCCACGTTTTTTTCAACATTTTTAGAAATCTTTTTCATCTTTTTGAATTTTCTTTAATAATTAATTAGTCAAAATAAAAAATCATTTTAAGTTTTCCTACTTTTTTGGAAATGTTCAAAAATCCACATTTGATTAAAAAATTTTTTCATTCTCTTCAAATTATAAATAATCTTTAAATTATTTTAAAACTTCGAAACATTCTAAATATCTTTTAAAAAATTTCAAATTTCTGCTCAAACTAAAAAAAAAATCTGCAAAATCAAAAATATTGCCTTAAATATTTCCAGATTCTTCTTGTGCCAAGTTTGCAAGACTTCTAAAATGTTCAAAAAATTCTTTATTTCGAATTAATTAAAAAAAATTATGATTATTTAAAATTTTTCTAGGAAACTAAAGAAATTTTTCATTTTCTTGAAACCTTTCAAAACGGTTGAAAAGCTTCTAAATGTTTTGTTCGCTATCTTAAAAAATTGACTTTTTGTTTAAATTTATTTGAAATCTTTTTAAGTTTTAAATTATTCTTGAATCATTTTAAAACTTCAAAATAACTCTTAAGCTTCCACCAATTATAAGATAAATAAATAAGCTAATTTACTACTATTTTTTAGAGAAATTATTATTATTATCATTCATAATAATAATTTCTTTCTAAACAATCAATGGATCAGAAATCAAACGGTACTTCGGCAAAATAAAAAGTATATAAAATACGATTAGTAGTATTATTAGGTCAAATTATTGTAGATTCACGTAAAATAGAAGTTGATATCTTTGCGCCTCTCTATCAACAAATAAAAAGTAAGAGGAATTATTTAAATAAAAACTTTTGTTTAAAGCTAACAAACTTTTATCTGTCCATGTAAAAGATTTAATTTAAAAATTGAATTGAAATAAGTTTGAGTTTGTTTAAATCAAACAGATCTCACTGAGTGCTTTAGAATTTCTTCGGCAGTGCAAACTGTAGAGTTGTAGAGTTTAGATTTTTGGAATATATAATTCTTTTCTTTCAAGGCCTAGTCCCAAAGGGATAAGCTCCTCACAGCTTCTTTTTCCGGTACCTGCGGCCGGCCACACGACCAGCCCTACTCTCTCTTCTATTGTGAACGAGGAAAATCCCATCTGGACATTTTGTCTCGGAATTCCGATACGATACCGATACGAGACGGAACTTTTCGATATTTTTCCGATACGATACAAAACCGAGCGATACAAATCCGAGACTGGAAGGTGAGTATCGTATCGGTATCGTCTCGGTATCGAAAAATATCGCTCGGCGGCATCACTAATTTCAAGTGATGCCAATTTTTCGTTATTGAATACCATTTTAATACTAAAATACAATGATTAATGTACCAAGTCATTTTTCCATGGAACAAATTTATCGCTGGAGTATTTGTTTAAATAAGTCTCTTAAAACATTCATAACAAAAGCCACCAAAATAATTCCAAATTGAAAATAAATACCATACAAACGTTCCTAATTTTCGATATTATTTTTATTTGGTTGTTGATTTTCTTATTTTCTATAGAAAATTGTAACTATTTAGCAAAATTTGTAAAAAGTGTTCGCCTTGAATGAGCATCATCTTGAATAAGTAGGAAATTGAGTGTCTAAAGAAGGTTATCTTAATTGTATTACTTATTTCCTTATGTGAAATATCCTTGGAGGTATCTACAAATCAAAATTGATAAAATTTGAATTTGAAAAATTAATGATTTGATTAGTGGAGATATTTGCCTGTTCAGTAGTGGTAAGCTGAGTAGTTATAGGAACCTTTTTTATTTAGAAATATAATAATTTAAAGAGAATATTCAAGAAGATTTCAAAACATTTTCGAAATTGTTAAAAAAGATTCTGGAAGTTTTTAAGGCATTTTTTTTTTAATTTGCAGAATTTGAAAAAAAAAATGTTGATAATTTTAAAAGATATTCAGGAGGTTCGTATGTTAAGGAAAGACTTACAGGAAAATTGCAAATGATTCAAATGGAAATTGAGAAAAACTTAAAAATATTTCAAATAGTTATCGAGAAAATAAGCTCTTCAGAAACTTTGAAATATTATTAAAGAACTGAAAAATTTTCTATAGATTCCAAAGAAAGTTTCTTATGCTTTTTCTTAATTCTGAGAGTCTATTTAAAAATATTTTTAAAGGTTATTTCCAAAATTTTCGAGAAAGATTCTAAAAGATTTTAAGGCAATGCTTTTAATTTTGCAGAATTTTAAAAAAGGTGTTGGAAAAATTTGAATAATTTGAAACGTTATTTAGAAGGTTCAGAAGTTTTGAAAATAATTATGAGGAATTTAGGATTTTAAAAGATTTCAAAGAATGTAAAGAAAAATCCAGATTCGTGAAGATTGCGAAAGAAGATTTTTCAGAATTTAGAAAGGTTCCGAAAGAATTAAAAAAATATATTTAAGGGACTTTGGAAGATTGCAAGAGAAGTTTTTTTTGAATAATTTAAAAGGCACATTTCAAAAGATTTCAGAAATTTTTGAACAGGATTCTGGAAAATCTTAGGGCAATTTTTTGAATTTTGCAGAAGTTAAAAATTTTGTTTCAAGAACTCAAATAATTTTAAAAGATTTTTAGAAGATTGAGAAGTCTTGGAAAGATTGATAAACAACTTAAGATTCAACCAGATTTTGAAGAATTTAAAACAAAATCCAGGTTTTCAAAGATTGCGAAAAAACTAATATTTTTAATAATTTTGATAGGTTTCAAGAAATTCAAAAAAATTCTTCAGATTCCTGGAAAAATTTTCGATGATTTTGTATATTGAAGAATAAATTCGAGTCATCTTAACAGATGTTTAGAACTTTTGAAAAGATTTGTGGCGTCAAGCTACCTTTTGTAAATATTTTTCGTAGTTCATCAAAATTCATGTAACGATCTGTATTATCTTTTACCTTGTAGAGCAAAGTTTCGAAAATTAAAAAATTATTTGAAATTTTGAAAATTTGTAAAAGTTTTCAGATTTTGGACATTCACGAGCATTCAAAGTATACACACATTTCGAAAATCAATACTATTTTCATTCGAAGTTCTTAAAGCTAAAAAATAAAACAAAAAGAAAATTTCATTTTTTCATATCACTATGCTGGAATATTTTTTAATTGTCTTCAAAAGAATTTTTTTTAGATCACTAAATTACATAGTTTTTCAGATGACGGGTGAATTTATTTGAATTATTTACGTTTTCTTTAATTGAACTTAAATTCGTATGAAATATTATCTTCAAATCACGTTTGAATCTTGTTAATTCTTGGTGTAGTAATAATATTTTATTGTAAAAATAATAATAATTATTATTATCAAAAATATAAATATAATTTTACTTTTTAAAATATATATCGCACTTTTTCCTATTATTATTTTTAATATACTGCTTCAACTGCTTCATAGTAAAAATAACTATGAATTTATTTAGAGCTATTTTGTTCATAAAAATCTTGCTGCCTGAAATTATACGTCTTGTTATTATAATGAGAATCTTTACGTAATTATTTTCAATTTTTCGCAAGGGATTAAAAGTTATGTAATGTTCAGGACATAACAAAGAAAAAATGGAAGGTTCCAATTACATAGAAAAAATACCTTTCGTATAGTACTTTTCTAGAAAAGAAGTATTTTAGGATACTATTTCACTTTTGCAATTTTTCTTCTCAACTGTGAAATCTAGAAGTTATATTATTGGAGAAAACTGTTTTTGAAAGATAGATCAAGAGTTAGATCTGTTTTTCTGAAAAAGTTCAACTTTAACTATAAGAAGGTTTCCGGGTGAGAAAATACCCCTTTTTCACAAAAAAGTGAAAAAATATCGACAAAAAAGGGATAAGGATAAAAAAGGGATTCAAATAAAAAATTCAAGAGCAAAAAATGTCGACATCAATGTAAACAAATTGTGGGAATAAATTGTCGTCCTTCAATCTGACTTATGAAGTACAGTCGAATTTGGATTTAGTGATTCTGGATTTAGTGTTTCTGAGAATTGACGCCACGCCGCACAGTGAGAAAAAAAAATGTCTTGGTTCAAAATAACGTACAGCCCACAAATATTGACCGATTGAAACAAAAAAAAATTACAAAAAGCTGATAAGATTCGTAAGAGAGTTGTCGAGTCCGAATTTTAAATTAGGCTTTCAACTTTTTTATAAATAAACAAATATGACGAAAAAAATTTTCATAGAGTAACATTAGTTAAAGATGTTCCAATATTGCATAATAAACAAACAAAAGTTATAATCAAGTTATTTGTTAAAAAAAATTTTTCTACTAATATCCATAATTTTACGTTTTTTGAAGATATAAAGGGTGTCCCACCACCTATGAACGTGCCGGTACTGGGTGATAGAGGAGAAAAAAAGAAACAGAAAAGTCCTCTGGCAAAATCTGATCTGGGCCTTAGTTTGGGCACAGTAAAGCTTCAAGGTTGGGCATAATGAACCAATCAGAATTGAGCTTTAGCAACCACTTGTTTGCCTCATAAGTGTTGAGATAGTGTGCGTGCTGGCGGTTCACTTCAGCTCCCGCAAAAATGTCACATCGTTGATCTTTGATTGTTTCTACAAGACGCGAAATTCAAGCCTTTGGTATACCGTTAAGCCATTTCCCTTTCGGGGTAGGCGTGACACTACCCGATTCGGGTAGTGTTTCTAGGTTGATAACTTGTAGTAAATAACTACAAGTGTGGGCTCACCACACCCGCGATGTGCCAACAGCACTCAGTTTTCTCGAATGGTCACCCATCCAAGTGCTAACCGCGCCCAACGCTGCTTAACTTCAGTGATCTGACGAGAACTGGTTTTTTCAGCGTGGTATGGCTGTTGGTGAATTTGAAATTTGAATTTTTTGAAATTCTTAGTTGTTCTTGCAAACTTTTCTTACCGTCCTTAAAATAACATAACATTTGCTCAACCTAAAAAAGATGAATTTCAATTTAATACAGAACTTTCCTGACATTTCATGTAAGAAAACCAACAAAGATGTTTAAAATTCAGAAGACCAAACGAATTTTTATAAGAAATGCATAATTTCATATGTAACTTTTTTAATGATTTTCATGTTCGACAAAATAGTTGGATTTTTAACCAAAAAAGATTTTCTTTCTACCAAGAGAAAAGAAATTGTCAACGAAATATGAGTTTTTACGCTAAAAATAAAAAAAAAGAGTTTAGTTTGGAATCCCAAACAGTTGAATTTAGCCCAAAATATACAAATTTTCCACAAAATAGTTGGTCGGCAACCAAAACTATTTAATTATTAACGAAACAGTTGCGATTTGAACAAAAAAGGATAGAATTTCTTTCAAAAGAGCTGAATTTTCAACTAAGAAAGCATTTTCATTCAAGAGAGAATAAATATTATTTTTAACATAGGAACTTAACTTCAAACTAAGTAGTTGAATTGATTTTTACACCAAAAGCGATCAATATTTTCAACCAAAACTAGAATCTTCAACAAAAAATTCTAACAATATAGTTGAATCTGCAAGCGAATAGTAGAATTTTTAATCGACAGAGATGAATTGTGAATCAAATATGTTATATTCAGTTCGTATATAACCGAAAAAAAACTAGGATTTTTTTTTTAAGATTGGGAGAAACAGAGGAATTCTTGAAAAAAAAATTAAAAAAAGGGAATAGGGGAAAAAGTCTGCACTTTGATGCTGAAAATATGAAGTAGTTTTTGAAGATTTCCTTAATTATTTGCTCGAATCCCTTTTCCTCAAAATTAATTCAATGTCACGTAAAGTGGAGAGAAATGTTTATTATTTTTCAGAAAGGGTCGTTTGGTTTTGAAAATGCTTTTTCAATAGAAATATATATTTGAAATTCTAAATTTGATTAAGCCTTTTTGAATGAAGCGAAAAGAATAAAAATTTATTTATTCACACATTAAGGCCTGTAATTTTGGTACTAAAGTCCATGCAAGTTAATATTATTTCTGAATCTGTAGCTCTGGCTGAATGAATTGGGACAAAAATACAGGAAAACTGGCAACAAAAAAATTAAATTGCATCTATAGTTGTTGGTTGTCACACTGATTTCAATTAAGATGCCCGAAACAGAAAATGGAAGATGAATGTATTCAAGAAGACATACAAATCATGAAATTTGAATTTAGCAATAGAAACAAAACTCGACTTCCGAGTTCGAGTTTAGTCGTCTCTGCTGTTTTTTCATGCAACAAATTAATTATCCACATTCTTAATACCTTTTTTCCTTGAAGAAAAAATCAAGTACTGGAAGTGAAAAATTAAAAACATCTACGAACACTTACTTTCACTGTTGAACCACCTTACAGAAAATCATATGAGCAATCTTTAGTTTATCATGTGTTTATTCAGGAATATACATGACAAAAATGTTAAACAATTGTCATGAACTTGTTGTTTATATTGTGTAAGAATAACCAATTCTAATCTGTGTAAACAAAGGTCCCGATCATATTAGCTCCTAATATTTTTCCATTTTTATCCTTGTAAATCTTAAAGTGTATGCCAGCTACGTTGTCCTGAATATGTTGATGATCTTGATATCCAGGTAAATTTCCACCCTTAAGATGCATTGCCCACACCGTCTTCGTATTGTAATTTACATCTAGCTCAAATCTATGATCGTTCCAATAAATGATATACCATGTCATTGGGCCAGGTCTTAGCGCGTGTTCACCTTAAAAAGAAAAGAAAGATATGTGCATTTTAAAAGATTAAAAATCAATCGTAAATTAAAGAGTGAACAATTTCGAATGTAAGCACTGAAATTTCAACAAATTTAATTTGGTATTCTTTCAGAGTTTACAATGCAAAAACACAGCTTAGGGGAGCGGCGGCGAAAGGGGCGCACATAAAGGAAAATGCACGATTAATATTCAAATATAAAGCAAAATATTGTCATAAAATATTTTTTGATCAGGCCAATATCTTACCAAAGCTCTTTGCATGGAGATAATTTAATTGAAGTTCATTAAAATATTTAATTAATGTGTTCTCCAAAAAGTGCATATGCGCCAAGTTGTCCTACCTTGTTTGGTAATGTGGTGCGTTTCGATTTCAATTCATAATTATTGAATAAAAAACAAATGATGAAGAAAAATGAGTGAAATTTAATGAAAATAAGATGAATATATTTACGATTAATATTATTAACATATTTCAGGTATCATGTCTGCCTGTAAAATTACCGAAACTAGAAAATTTTCAAATTATCATATTCCAAATAGAAGTAATTAAACAAAAAATGCTTTTTCCATATAAGCAAAGACTTTTTTAATTATTGGCATCTTAAATTCAAACGAAGGTTTAAATAAAATAGATTGGGCTTAAAAAAAAGTGAGTGATTATAATATTTCACTCTTGCCTTTGCAATAAATAAATAAAATGATTAAAAAAACTATTGTTCTAGTTTTTTAGGTTCCAAAATTTTCTAACAAAATTTTCTCATAAAATTCCCAGCAATGTGAAATTTTCGAAAAAGAAAATATTTTAAATATAAACTTCCCGCCGATCTATGATATTACCAAATTTGGAAATTTCCAATGGTAGATAATTTCGAAAAAAATGTATGACATGAAATATTTGGCACTATAAAATTTCTGCCAGAAGAAAATGTCTAAATCATCAAAATTTAAAAATTGTCTTCATAATAAATAGAATTACAATACTAAACAAAATTATAGGTATTCCATCAAGTAAAAGTATTTTTCTTGTATACTATCTTTTCCATTATCATTCAACAATTTTATAATTTTTTAGCTTTCAGAATTTTATAATTCAGAAAATTTCCTTTGTCGAGAAGTTCATAGTTTCGAATATCTTATAATGTCAGAAATTTTCAAAAGAAAGATGAACATTCAACTTGTTGAATTTCAGATTCTACGTGCAGTTTCCTGTTAAAAAGTCACGGAGTAATTGCAATAGTTTTTTCTTGCAACGTTGAAAACTTAAAAAAAATAATATACCTGTCATTATTGTGGGCTGAAGGTGACTTCAAATGCATCATCGTTCATTAGCAACATACTACTTCCGCGATTATGGATGCGCTGGTAAATAGTAGATAAGTATTAGGGATTAGCCGCGGAAGCAGAGTTTGGTAATGCGAGGCAAAGCAAGAAAGTAGGGACATGCGTGCGAGGCGAAGCGAGGAAGGCAATGCGATAAGAGCGAGCGGCGTTAGAAATAAGGTGCGGAAGGATGTTAGTTTCGAGGGTCAGTTTTAAGAAAATTCTGTACAAAAATGTAAGTGTAAGCAAGTCAATTTTTTGAGGCCAGCAGGCTAAAAAATAAACGTTCATCTACCTATGCGATTATGGATGCGCTTGAAGTCGCCTTCAGGCCACGTTGTCGATAGGTATTATATTTTTTTAAAGTTTTTAACGCTGCAAGAAAAACTATTGCAATTACTCCGTGACAATACTCCCACGTAGAATCCGAATTTCAACAAGTTAAATGTTCATCTTACTTTTTTGATGAATTGTTCTTGCATGATACGGAGAGGATACGATGCGGAGACTATAAGAATACACTGTAGCGTATCCGTTCCGTTCATTCGGTCCGCCAGGGATGTATCACCTGTTTTTTCATATGAGAATTAATGTGAACAAAGAGAATGAATGAATTAAGGATTATTATATACAATAAACTTAAAAACAAACTGACAATACTTTTCAAAAATCATGTAACACTTTCATGTACCTGTTATCTGGCTGGGTCCCACAAGACCTAGTAATTCACCTGCTTTAGATTCATATGCTATCAGTCCACGGCCTGCTACCTCAGCATGACGGATTAAAAAATTGCGAAGGTTCCAATATATCGGTAGAGGAAGACGACAGTAGAAAGTGTAAACATAATTCACATGGTGGTCTTGACCTACCCACAGATCCACACTGTGCCCCTTAAATGTGCCAGTGACAGTTGGCTTGTTTACAGGTCTTGCTACAAGCTTCAGTCCCGTTTCTTCTATTTCTTCACCTGGTATATTATCAAAATTCACTGCATTCAGTTCTGTAAAAACAACACAATTAAAAGAGACAGCGTTGAAGAATCACTAATTTCAACATCAAAATTTTTGAAAGCCATGAATAATCTGCTTATTTGACTTGTGAAAAATCAGTCAAAGTAGGCACCATGCAGTAATGGCGATAGATTGATAATAAAACTAAAAATGATTGCTAATGTGTGATTACCAAATAGATGACCATTTTAGACATTTTTCTTTTTATCATGTCTGACGCGGCAGAGAATTTGAAAATATAAAGATGAGTGGTCGTCCACAAAATACACAAAAATTTGAGCGGGGTGGGGGAAGGGTCAGGGAAAGTGACGTCAATAATTTCAATAACGTTTAATGTGTTTCCTGATTATGAATTTTAACAAATTTTGCGAATTTGGCGAAAGACAGTCATCCGATGGTACAGTTAAAAAGTTACTGCAAAAGTTTAAAAATCAGAAGCATACTTCTGAATTTACACATTTTCTCCTGTTCCTTTCTTTACGTCCTTTTTTTCAGAATTCCTCTTTCTTCTCCTGTTTTCAGGAAATTTTCCATTTTCTCGTTCTTTTGCTCAGGGATTAAATGGATTTTCAACTTATAAAGGATAAGCTCCTCACCAAAAATAGAATAGCGCACTTCTAGGATATAAACAATTAATTCTTCACCAAAATAAAACCAAATTTTTAATAAAAAAGTAACAGTGAAAACCAAGGAGGTAATTCTTGAATAAAGATGGATTTTCAAAAAGATAGTTAAATTTTTAACCAAACAGGTGGATTTTGCAGCAAAAGTATTAACTTTCTACCAAAAAAAGACGAGTTTTCTACCAAATACATTAATTTTCAACAAAATTGTTGAATTTTAAAGACAAAACGACAAATTATCTGCAAAACGACTTAATTTTCAAACTGAAGATATGATTTTGTAACAAAAAAGTTAGTTTGCTACCAAAAAATGGAATTTTTATAAAAACAGTTTAATTTTTAATCATATAGTTAAATTTAGATCAAACATATGAAGATTTTCCACAAAAAAGTTAATTTTCAACAAAATAATTTAATTTTCTGATATACTGCCGAAAAGGTCACCCAAGAATATTGACTAGATACTTGGCCTAGAGGTTATTTTGAGATCCTATTTATACGCACTGGACGGATTTTTGGCTCAGATCAATATAGATAAATTTAATTATAATTTTGTCTTTTTTTTTAAATGTTTTTTTTTTTCAGAATCTCAAAAAATATTGATTTTGAAAAGAAATGTTCACCACAAAAGTTGTATATCTCGTCGAAAAACATATTTTTTGATATTTATACTCTTCTGCAAATCAATATTTTTTGAGAAAAATGACAAAAATGAATTTTCAGATTTTTTTTTGCCGTTGGAAAAGGGGTTCATCGTGAGTGGTTGGAAAGTGTCAACACTCACGCCGACCCCCTGTTCCGTCACCCCCCAAAATAACGCGCATCCTAGTAGTGGCCATTTTTTTGTAACAAAAAATCTGAAAATTAATTTCTGTAATTTTTTTCAAAACATAATTTTTTTAAAAAGTAGAAATTATTAATAACCTAATTCATATAGATCTACGCCGAAAATCCTTTCAGTGCATTTAACTAGGGTCTAGAAGGAACCATTAGGTCAATTATTAAGTGAATACTCTTGGGTGACCTTTCCGGATGTATACCCCAATTTTCTACCAAATTGTTGAATACTCAAAAAACTATAATAATTTAGTACCAAGCGTTTGCATTTTTAACGAAGATGGATGAATTTTCATCCAAGAAAATTAATTTTCGACCAAAAAAGACAAGTTTTTAACAAAATACATTAATTTTCTACTAGAGAGAAGGTCAACTTTCAATAAAAATATTCACTTCCTACCGAGAGTATAGAAGTTACATTTTCGGTTAAAAAATTAACTATCAAACAATAAAATTATTTTCAAAAAAATAGTTACATTTTCAACACATAAGAGATGAATTTTCAACTAATATGATGAATCATAAAAAATGAATTTTTAACAATCGACCTCAACCCAAAAAATGATTCTTTTATCCCAAAAAATTAATTTTATAAAAATGGAATAGCTGAATCTTTAACGAAGGTGGTGAATCTTAAGAAAATATAAATGTGTAACAAACTAGTAAATACGTTAACGAGCAATGTTTTGGGTTTTAATTAATTTTCAGGGAATATTTCAAAATATTCTCAAAGATTATTTCCAGAATTGTCGAAAATAATTCTGAATGAGAGCAATGCTCTAGAAGTTTGGAAGATAATGATTTCTGGGAAAATTGCAAAATATTTTCTAATTTTACAAAATGACTCAGAAGAGATAATAGAAAAACATTTAAAGCACATTTAAAAAGATTTCCCAAATTGTCAAACAGGATTCCGGAAAATTTCAAGGTGTTTTTTTAATTTTGCAGAAGTTTAAAAATTTTTGTTCGAAATTCGAATAAATTTAAACTGTATATAGAAGGTTTAGAAGTCTTGGGAAGATAGTTAAAAAACGAAGAATATTCCACAAAATAGTTGAATCCTCAATCAAAACATATTATTGATTTTCAACTAAACAGTCGCACTTTTAACCAAAAATTATGAAATTTCTACCAAAAGAGAGGAATTTCCAATAAAATCGATGATTATCGAACCAAAAGAGATGGATTTTCAGCCAATAGTTGAATTTCCTACTCAGAAAAGTTAAGTTTTCAATAACAAACAGTTTAATTTTCAAGCGCACAAAAGAATTGCCAAATAAAATTATGAATCTATAACAAAGAAACAAAATTTTTTTCCAACGAAATGGTTGAATTCTCAACCAAAACAGGTTGCCAGTAGTCATACCCAAACCGTTGCATTTTTAACTAGAAAATATGATATTTTCAACGAAGAGATGAGGTTTCAATCAAATGGACGAATTCTATACCAAAAAGATGAACAATTTACCAAAAAGATGAATTTCAAACAAAAACGATGAATCTTTTAAAAAAAAATGAATTTTTCCAAAATATGTTTTCTTAACCCAGAAGAATTATTTTCTAAAAATAGAATAGCTAAACTTTCAACTAACGATGTGAATCTTAAAAAAAAATGAATTTTTTGTAGGCCAACGGCCTAAACTGAGAACCCCTGGAAATCAAAAACTGTCTACGTGACTTTCCACTCGAGTTTTCTTTCGAAAACTTGAGTGAAAGGGGCCTACGTGACAAACTGCCGATTTCTAGATGTTTTCAAAAGACGAGCTTGCTCACCCCTTGTGCGTCACAACCATTAACCAAATTTCCCTTCTCTCGCAAGGCCGCCGGGTAACGACCGGAGAAACCCCGTTAGCCACACAAACAGCACGTGACCACGTGCTGGCAGCCGTGTTTCGCTTTCCTAGCCGGCAAGTTCACGATAAGTTCGGCACGTACGTCGTACACCAATAAGTGCAGTTTCACGGACCAAGCTTCGGCGGCGTGGCGTCGCTTATACGTGAGTGGCGCGGCCTATCTTGCGCCTTGGAGTTGGTGGGGATACACAGGAGTAAGCGAGGTGTCCGAGAGTGATATCCGCCTTCTCTTTCCAACCTATGTATCCCCTGCACCTCTAAGCCACTGGATACGCCGCACCACTCACGTACAAACGTCGCCACGCCGCCGAAGCTTGGTCCTTGGTCGGTGGAACTGCACTCAATGATGCCTCTCTCACTCTCGAGCGCGCCTTGTCTTTTTCCTTTCTAGCATCTTCTTTCTCTCTCTCTCTCTCTCTCTCTCTCTCTCTCTCTAGCGTCCTCCTTTCCCTTTCAGGCTCATCGGGAAAAAAAACAACCGGGGATCTCAACCGGCAGGTAAAAACTTTAAAAAATTTGAATAAATTATTCCTTCAAAAATTATCCAATTACACTCATAACGCAATATATTTTGGAGAGAAGGGCAAGTAAGAACAACCTTTCCGGTTAGGATAGCAATAAAAAAATAAATATATATATATATATATATATACCGAAGATTAGAATTTAACTATGTATTGGTTTTCAGCCAACGGCGATACCACGCTGAAAACACCAGTTCTCGTAAGATCACTGAAGTAAAGCATTGTTGGGCGCGGTTAGTACTTGGATGGGTGACCGTTCAGGAATACTCCGTGGTGTTGGCCCGTCGTGGGTGTGGTGGGCCCACATTGGTAGTAAATATCCACCTAGAAACACTACCCGCATCGGGTAGTGAGGCAATGAACTTTCGAGTTCGAACTGCTAATCAATGTATGTATGTATGTATTGGTTTTCAGCTAGCATTAGTCCTCTGCACAATTAACTATGTCTTTCTCCTCTGTAGAATTTAATGACACATTAATTTCAGGTCTACATTATAATAGTTATTCAGCACTTCGATTTTCAATAGATTTCTGTTTTAAAAAATTGTTAATAATTAAAATTATCAACAATAACCCCGAAAAACCATTCTTATTAACGTAGCTCCATCCCGTTTGCGGGGAATTAAAGCCACACCTGTAATGACCAACATATTCAAATTTCATCAATTTTCAACAATATTTAATATAGTGCGAACGGTAGGCAGTCCCCACCTGTCGACTGCAATCCCATATCCACCGTTTGGCCAATCAGAGCGCTAGCCGCCACTCCCACTGCCTCCTCGACCTCTCGTCCCTGGCTGCCTGCGCGCAGCGAGCGTACCGAGAAGTCTATCGAACTTCGATTTCGAAATCGAACAGCCAGCGCTCTTGCCTGTCTCCTCAAATAAATAAACCTTGCAATTTTTCATCTCATCCAAGCGTCTTGATCATTGTGTGGTCATCAACCATCTTTAACCGGCCGACGTACCACTTAATCGTGACAGTTCCATCCGATCCTTCGTGACAGTGAATCCTTCGGACTATCCTTTCCTAACTACAAACTTACCATCCTTGTGTTAAGTTTTCCTTTTTCTTCGTGACAGTTTGGCAAAAATCGTGTAACGTATTTTCTCATTGATTGAGCAGTGACAGTGAACCAGTGGAGCGAAGCTAAGCAAGAAAGTTTCTTTTCGTTTAATGAATAAAGTAGTCCTTTAAATACGAGGACACATCCGTACTGGGGCTCGGACCTCTAAGGAATTGAACCTGTCTCGAGGGTTACGAGGCCACCTCCCTACTGGGACTAGCCCTCTGCCTCTCAAGGGTGGTTCGTTAACTTTCCTCTCTTATCTCGTGTGACGTGCGGCCTTTGTCTAGTGAGACGGGCCCTCCGGAACAGTAGGTAGAAGAAACCTACAAAACCCTAAAAGTGAATTTATATTAAAGTGAAAAGGCCCAGCTCCATTGTTTCGCTCGTTATCCGCGTTCCCGGTCAGTCATCAAGTTCTTGAGCTGCCGTGTCTGATATAAACCTCTTGATGACAGGGGAAGAACGAAAAGCACGTGCAAACCAAAAGAACAGAAAACGACGAACCGAGAAGAAAAAGCAGCTCCCGGTGGTTCAGCCGGAGTACGATCCTGTAGTACCAAACTTTTTTCAGACGGGGTGAAGCCTCCTCGTTTTTGTTCTTCGTGGACGACCGGAAACACGTGATGCTCGCCAGAGGCCGACGAATCGTTCCGTTCCACTTTTGCTAGCTTTGCCAAGCTTTCAAGTGGAACCTGGACACGTCTTCCCAGCTGCGAAAACATAACACGACAAAGACAGACACCAACGATTCCCGACCGGACGATCCCAGAAGAAACCTACGTACCGCCTCGTCCTCTGGCGCTCAGCGTACCGCCCGAACAGCGGTTACCCTCTTCGAAACACATTTTTCGGATCTCTCATCCACCTCCATCACCGAGGTTTACATCCCCAAAACTAGTGTCTCGGCCCGTTGAAGGAAAGCCGCCTGATAAGACTCCTCTGTCTCAACCAGGCCCTTCCGCAGCCCCTTCCGGGCCACTCATCGCAGCCGAGACCTTCGACTCCTTTGTCAACGGAACCCCGGCACAGGCTATCATCGCCGCTCGTCCCACTTCATCGGGCAGGGACGTCCTAGATCTCGCGGCAGTGGGTTCTCTGGAGACGTTGTCTCCGTCACTTCTGGGCTCCCCTACCGCCAAACGCTTCTGTTCCTCCGCGGGTGAGAGGTACCGCCGAAATCTACGCTTCTGGTTTTGCACGCAAATTGATGCTTCTTTTCAGCTACTAGAAAAAAAGATCATCTCCCTACCTATCCTCAGGCATCCTACCCCCCCCCCCCCCAACACAAAAATAAAAACCAAAGACGCACTTGTCCCCCACAATCTCTCCTTTTCTCTCTCCCTTCCCAGCGAGATGTTCCACAGGGTATGACCGGTTCTGACCAATGGCTCCAATGGCAGATATCAAATTTTCGAAAAAGCTGTTCAAATTTCAACCATGTAGTTGAATTTTCAAATACCAAAGATGAATTTTTAACCAAATAGTTAAATTTTCGACCAGAAATTAAATAGCTGCATTATTAACTTAAATAATTAACTTTTAACTGAAACAAATTTTTAACGAAAAAAGTTAACAAAAGAGATACATTTTCAAGTGAAATGATGAATCTTGGAAAAAAAGTATCTTCAACATAAGAGTTGAACCCAAAAGATGTTTTTTCAACCCAGAAGCTTAATTTTCTGAAGATAGAATAGTTAATTTTTCAATCTGTAAAAACAATCTGAATGATGGCTG
Source organism: Andricus curvator (assembly GCA_932195095.1). Classification (NCBI taxonomy): domain Eukaryota; kingdom Metazoa; phylum Arthropoda; class Insecta; order Hymenoptera; family Cynipidae; genus Andricus; species Andricus curvator. Next base: position 114,898 of record CAKNYM010047829.1, read on the forward strand.
CGAATTAGACAATTCGCTCCAAGACTGACTTTGCATAATAAATGAAACAAATTATTTAAACAATTTTTCTTTAAATAATTAAAAAATATAATTTTTCACGGAAAATTATCTTTTGACCAAGGGATGATTTTATGTAAAAAAATGGTTTTTCTTCATTTAAACTAAAATTGTTTGAATAATTTTTCAAATTTGTGAGATATAACAGAAAAACTAATTGCACCGTTCGATTCTATGGAAAAAATATAAAATCCATGTAATGGAAATTTTTTTCAGACAATTTCATATGTAGTATAAATAAATAATTACATATTACTACGGCATATGATAAAATTTCTGTTTAAAAATTAAATTGAGTTACTTTTATTTTTTAAATCGAAGACTTTGACTCTAGGTTGAAGAAATTAATAACAAGTCAACAAAAAATCAAACTTTTTCTCCTCTGTGCTCTTTTTGTGAGATGCTTTATATAGATGTTTATAAGTTGCAGCGTTATAAACAATTTATTTTAATAAAACTGATGTATTTACCAAATTATATACATAAATTATTATTAAACAAAATTTTTAACTTGGGCAAAAACTTGCTTGCATTGACACTCTTAAAAGATGAAAGAATTATTGAGATAGATTCGAAAATACTGTTTGTAGATTGTTATTTAAAAAATGGTTTTGAATGAAATTTTCGATGAGAAATAGCAATTTTAACAACAATCCACGAAAATTATTTCAGATTTTATATCAGAATAATAAATTTTTTTGAATAAATAAGGAAATTGTTTGAACAATTGTTGTGTATCTTTAAAAATAAAAATAACCCAGATAATCGATTCGTAATATCTCGGGGACCTCTCAGTGTTTCAAGAAGTATTAGTGGTGAGTCGATTAACTTCTAAACAACTTTTTATTATTCATTAAAATTATAGATGTAAAGATGGCTTTTATGCAAATGTTTTTGTGATGAAAAACAAACACATTTTATTCTATTACGAGACATATTCTTATATTTTATTTTAATATTTTTCTAAATATTTTGTGTACAGAAATACGAACTTGAAAATAAAATCTGCTTACATCCTGTTTTTTCCAATGTAATAATAGCCATATTCTAATTTATTTTCAGTAAAAATAAGTGTATTAAAAGTAATATCGCGAGGATTGAGAAAGACGTAGGAATACTTAATACCACTAAAAATTTTGAAGCCTGTAAATGTTTGTTTAGGAAAAAATCGTGCAACTTTGTCAAAGTCTTTTATGCGACCAGTTGTAAAAATAAACGATCGATTTCAAATTCGAGGAAACAATTAGTTTTTTTTGTGAACAATTTATTTGCACATTTAATCATTTTAAATAAGCAAGCCAATGGCAACCAATCTCCGAGGTTTGGGAGCACTGAATCTTCGTCCATTGTCTACTACATTCATACCAATGTGAATTTGTCACTGACCGCCACTGACCGCGCCTCTGCAAATTCTCGCCGATAGTCATGGAGTGTTTCCTTGACTCGTATTCGAGTTCTTTCTTTCTGAATCACACACTTACTCACTTCAAGTCTTTGAAAATATAAAGAGTTTTTATAGCCATTTCATGACTGTATACATTTTTTTTGTAAACTGTCTGATAAGAATTCCAAGACTGTTGTTCCTTGACTATGCTTGAAAACTTCCATGACTTCTCTTTATTTTTCCATGGAAATTTACGACCACTTTATAAAAAGTATACGAGACTTTATAAAAATCATGGCCCGTCCAAAAGTCGAGCACTAATCTAGGAAATGTTCCAAGACTTATTTTTTCCGTGTGTAATTACAATTTTGAAATGTATGTGTTCATATATAGTAATTTAAACTGAATAATTTTTATAAGGAAAAGTTTTGAAGTCAGGAATTAAATACTAGATAATTTTTAATTGCTGTGCAGTCAAAAATAAGCTTCTTACAATTTTAAGTGTTGGAAATTCAATAAATAGTTAATAAAAGCCTCAAGATTATAATAATATTATTTATCACAAATGTTCAAAGCATAAAATAAGATGAAGTTACAAAGCTTAAAATGAAGACCTGTAAAATTTTGGCGAATCGCAAATTAAAGCGTCTTTAGGTTTAACATATGTTGATTAAAAAGCGTAGTCTGAACTTCAGCTTAGTAATTTGAAAATTCAAATTTTGAAAATATATGTTATATTTTGTATTCACATTGAGGTTTGTATTATATTGAGTAAACTCACCATCGAAATGCAGAAAAACCTCGATCAAAAGGAACAGATTGCTGATACGTAGCTTCATTTTGTAGATGAATCTCGTACACGATGAAGGAAAAAGATTGAAAATATTCACTGGTATATATACTGATCAGTATCCGGTATCATTTCCCAGGAAACCAACATAATTATGAAAATATCTAATGTGGGGAGACTGCGTGGAACACGCATGATGATGTTTTTCAGGCTAGAAAAAACAGTTAAAATTGAAAACAAGATTGAATAGACCTTGTACGCTGTCCTTGTATCAATAAAATAGCTAGCTTCATATCTCAAGTAAAAATTATTATCAGTACATTCAAACTAGCTTGTGAAATAAAAAAATGCCTAGGTTTCAACAAGCTTCAATCATTTTTTTCTTCTATTATTTCTGGACCAATTTCACATAATTTTGGACATTGAAAAATAAATTCGAGGAAGCTTAACAGATGTTTACAATTTTTGATAAGATTCGAGGCGTCAACCTACTTTTCGCAGATATTTTTCGTTATTCAGTGTCAAGGAAAAACAATTGTTGACTACATTCCTTAAAATTGATGTCACGGTCTGTATAATCTTTTACCTTGTAGAGCATAATTTCTAAGATTATTTTTAATTTCCAAATTTTTACATTTTCAACATTTTTAAATTTCTTGATTTCTTCTGATTTTGTAAATTCACGAACATTCGAAGTATGCAAAAATTTCCAATCTTTCTGGAAATATTCGGTAATTTATGGGAGCACAGATGGACAAAACTTGATTTTTTTTTATCTGAAAAAAAAACTGGTCACACTTTTCGTGCTATTTGTAATTCTGTTATACATTATAAGTTACTAAATTCTGCAGACTTTTTAAGGCCGAATATACCATTTTTGTTTTTGCAAAAAACTGAATAGGATTTTTATAACATATGCAGGAAATCAAACGCAATTGGCACACTGCTCATATGGAAAAGTGAAAATTTTATTTTTGTTTTAATATGAATTTCTGACATCTTGGATTATTAAGAAAATTTTAGAAACTTCTGAAAACGTTCAAAATGTAAGACATTAAAATTTTTTTCAAATTAATTATAAATAATATAATGTAAATGATATATATTTACAGAAATTCAGAATATCCAAAAAATTTTGGCAATATATTCTCAATTATTGTTAATACGTAATTTATCAATTAATTTAATTTATTGGTAGCTTATCAATAATTAAGGCATTTTTTAAATTTATGGTACATTTTTAAATCGTGAATTACCAAAATTTGAAGAATTGATGATGGTTTATGAGCAATTGATGGATTATTAAGGAATTTTTTTAATCAATTGGCAACGTTTAAATTTGAAATTATATAACTATGTATGTTTTAATTTGATTGTCCTGACACTAAAAGTTCAAGAAGTTTTAAGGCTTCCAATTAAATTGCAAAATTGAAGCACTTTATTCAAAATTGTTATTCATTCTTTAAGCTTGGCACTATTTTTACAGCTTCGATTAAAATTATTTTAATTTTTTTAGTTTGCAAGTCAAGATAATTCTATTGACATTCAGACTTTCCATTTGAAAGATCAATTTCATACTATTTTCATTTGAAGTTCTTAAAGGTAAAAAATGAGACAAAATTTTTTTTTTCTAAATCACTAAATTATATGGTTCTTGAGATAACGGGTGAATTTATTTGAATTCTTTATATTTTATTCAACTGAACCTAAATTCTTTTTAATTATCTTCAAATCACGTTGAAATCTTTTTAATTCTTGGTGTAGCAATAATATTTTTTTGTAATAATAATTATTTTTATTACCAAGATTACGTTATTATTAAAGCAGGCATCGTCTCGTTATTCCTGTTATTATTTTTGATATACTGCTTCAACTGTAAAATAAGCTTAAAGATAATACAAAAATATAGGTTGAATTGTATTATTATCATTTAATATTACATAGTGATAAGTTTTGTGAATACTCCTCATCGAAATAATCGACCCAATTGCATAGTAAACATCACTATATGAATTCATTTAGGGCTATTTTGTTCATAAAAATCTTGCCACCTAAAATTATACGTCTTGCTAATATAATTAGCCTCTTTTTTATATAATAATTTTCAATTTTTCGCAAGGTTGCCTTCTCATTTTTCTTTCCTCTTTTTGATCTTTGTGCAGAAAAAATTTTTGTTTTGTTTTTAGGAACGGTAATAGGAGCATTTTGTGGTGTTCGTCCAAATTTTCTCGTTGAATTCTTGTTTTATTTTCAGGAATTATATACACTAACTTGATTAGTGGACGTTAAATGGGATTTTGAATTTGATTTTAATCTAATTTAAAATTCTTAAATTTCTATTTTTTTGTAATCCAAAGTCAATAAAAATTATTTTAATGTCAACATTTCTTATATATTATGGTTGCACCATATTGAGAATACATTCTCATTGACGTATATCACACATTATATGATGAAATAGTCGAAAAATTTCCACGAATCTAAGAAAATAGCGAAAAAGTCGACTTTTTGAAACTTCAAAGTCAATCAAAAGAATCCAACAAAAGAAGTATTATAGGATACTATGTCACTTTTTCAATTTTCCTTTCAGCTATGAAGTCTATACGTTACTTTATTGAAGAAAATTATTTTCAAAAGATAGATCATGAGTTAAAAGTGTCAGCCGCAAAAAACTGAAATATTTTTCGAATGATATGGCTTCTAAAGTTTAAGTGTCTAAAACAAAGAACAAAAATCCGTTCTTCTGAAAAAAGTTCAACTTCTACTATAAGAAGCGTTTCTGGTGAAAAAATACGAGAAGAATAAATGACGACCGTAAAAAACTGAAATATTTTTTCACATAACGTGAATAAGTATAAAATGGGTTTAAAACAATAAATTCAAGAGCAAAAAATGTTGGATGTAAAAAACTAAATTGTTTTTCTTTAATAATAAAGCTTATCTAGTTAAAATCAAATCTGGGCATCAGTGTAAACAAATTGAGTAAATAAATTGTTGTCCTTCAATCTGACTTATGAAATACAGTCGAATCTGGATTTAGTGATTCTGGATTTAGTGTTTCCGAGAATTGACAGCACGCCGCAAGGATGTGTAAGAGGAGCTGTGGGGGATGTGCGGTGTTCACTCAGGCTTGACAAAACAGTTGGAATTATTAGATTTCAAACTAATTAAATCCGGATTGATCCGGATTCTCTGTTTTGGGCGGCAGAGGGTCAAATCAGCGTAGCGTCGTTAGCGAATTGTGCCGGTCGGAGACCGTCGTTGGTAGTTCCCTCCTCATGATCCTGGTGCGGGGTCTTCGCCACCAGGGGACAGATGACGTTTTTATTCACCACCTGCTGTACGTTCCTTCTCGACGTGCCTTGACCCGGCGGCGGAGTTCCCTCTGCCGATAGTTCAACCCCATTCAGCCAGTATCCAAAAGGTCTACTTTGCGGAAGCCTGGAGCAATACCGGCTGAAAGAATTTGACTCCGGCTCACGAAACGAACAACTCGCTAAAAGGACTATCCGGTTAAGGCGCCTGGTAGACAGCGGTTCGGGCTAGCGAGTGGCAGAGGATGACTCAAAGCTTTAATTCGAAGTCTTTTCTACGTTAGTTGCTCTGTAAAGAGCAGGTCTGTTGTTTAAGGTTGAACTCAAAATTAAGACTGATTCCAAAATAATTTCTGTTTATTCTGTTCGCCCTAGGCAGAGAGAGGACGGAGGTTGAAGAGCAAGCGATCGTTGTTTGCTGGTGGCAGGATGCCGAGTGACGACGGTGGCTGAAACGCGCTGCTTTATGCCCGGAGACTCGGCGCGCGCACCAAGGCCCGTCGCGACACTTCCACTCCGTGCAGGTGTAGCGGAGTGGCGATATTGATTTTGTATTTTTTTATTTTAATGAGTCGAGGAGGGGGAACCTTCAAAAGACACCCACTGAAGGGTAGTGTCGGATTCGCAATGAGCTCCTACCGACTAAAACCCCTCCCCGTTGGTTACCAACCTTGAGGTTATAGACCAAAGATGAGATGAGTGGAGGGTGGTGATCCAATACAGTTGAACTGCAGGGACACTCGCGCTAGGAGCGAAACGCGGAGAAAGAGAAGATGGTTAAGATTGCGAAGAAACGAGAAGACACGGCCTTCTAAAACGGCCGGAAGTTTTACTCGCGTAATTTGCGAGTGAGTTGATGCTGGGGTTTGGGTGATTTTGCACTGAAAGACGAACGTTTGCGGCGTATTCTTGAGCAGCTTAGGAGATTGAAGGAAGTTTGGATTCAGCGAGGATTTGTGTGTTGCGGATGAACCAGGGAATATTTAAAGAGGAGCGAAGAAGGCGCATATAAGTTCCTTGAAGCTTTGACAGGCGGTTAGAGGATGCATATCCCCAGATAGGAATCGCGTAAGTACAGATGCTTCTAATTATTGCGTTGAAGGCGCGGGCTTTTGTAGCCTGGGAAACAGTATGATTATTGAAGAAAGGTTTAAGCGCCGTAAAGGCTCCAAAAGGCTTTATTGCGGGTAGCGGTTATTTGTTTGGACCAGGTGAGTCTCTTGTCAAAAATGACGCCTAAGTATTTTGCGGAATAGCTCCATTCGATGGGACGAGAGTTGACGAGGAGTTTAGGAGGCGTGAGACTGCGGTGAGAGAAGAAAACGGCTTCAGATTTGATTTTGTTAATCTCAAATCTCCATCTGGAGTACCAATCGAAAACAATTGGAGTAAATCTGTTTAAACGCAATGAACATTGCTTGATAACCTTAGCAGAATGAAGAAAAGCAACACCATCGGCGTATTGAGCTATGAGGATTTTATCGTTGACAGGAATGTCATAACAGTGGCCGTTGAAGAGAGAGGGAGTGAGTTTGAAGCCTTGAGGGACACCAGAAGTGATAGGTTGAGGTTCAGATAAGAATTTTCCTACACGAGCTCTAATACTCCTGTTGGAGAGGTAAGATTTAATTAATCCGATAAGGTAGTGAGGAAATTTCAAATGAATGAGTTTAAATATAAGACCGTCGTGGCAAACTCTGTCAAAGGCTTGTTTACAGTCCAGAAGAAGCATGGACCTTTGTTGAGATTGTCGGCAATATATTCAGAAACACGAAGAAGTTGATGAGCTGTTCCATGACGTTTGCGAAACTCGTGCTGGAAGTCAGGTAGGATATTGTTTCGTGAAAAAAGTCGTCCAAACAAGTTAGAATGATGCTTTCAGCTCCTTTGCTAAGAGAGCAGAGTAGGCTGATGGGGCGGAAGCTGGATGCTGAGCTGAGAGGTTTTCCGGGTTTAGGAAGAAAGATGACTGTGGCCTCCTTCCAAGCAGAAGGAAAGTAATGTAATCTCATAATTGCGTTAATAATAGTGCAGATAGCTACAATATGTTTGCGAGGAAGGCTTTTCAGGACTCCGTTACTGATATTGTCGTTACCGGGGGCTTTTCGATTCCGGAGTGAGCGGATTGAGTCGATGATTTCTTTGGGAGAGCTAGGAACGAAGTCATTGTCTGTCACAGTGAAGTCTTGTGCAGTCTTTGAGATGTGGTCGTGAAAGGACGTGAATTTATCGAGGCTAGGAAAAGGGGAACATTGATTTTTCAAGGAGTCTGCAAGAATGTTCGCTTTATCCTCATCAAGGGAGAAGGTTCGGTCGTCTTTGACAAAAGAAGGGAGGTGAGTGAGTGAGGTAGTGAGTTTGGTGAAAAACTCACACTACGAGTCCAATGGTATAGGTCAGAATCTATCAACCTATATATCATGGACCCGATAGTGTGGCTTTTTGGTGCGAAGAGCTTAGCTAGTCCTAAAAAGGACTGTCGGTTGGCGAAGTTTGGATACAGACGTCTACACTGTACGAAAGCTCGACAGAGAGTGGTGACGACGGTGGCTGAAACTCGCTCCTTTATGCCCGGACACTCGGCGCGCGCAACAAGGCCCGTCGCGACGCTTCCACTCTGTGCAGTCGGAGCGAAGTGGGGATATTTATCCGCAAGTCTGCCCCACCATGCGAGTTTTTGGGGGGCCCGCGCGCCAATAGCATCATTGTGCGTTGGAGCTTTGTGTTTGCCGTTACTTCGTGTTGACTCTCCGTCCTTTCTGCGTTATATAGTTTATTACACAAAATGTTAATTCTATTTAACAAAAGATTCCTAAGTACATGAAAATGTTAAAAATTATCCAGAAAGTTAATTCTATTTAGTCGATTGATGCTTTATTAATATACATTAATATAATTCCTAAACTGATAATATAATATGCAATAATGTAATATTATAAGAATATTAATAATATAATACAATATCAGCAATATGAAAATTATAATAATATTAATAATCTAATACAATATACTAATAAATAGAAAAAAGAAATAATGAAAACTAATGGAATAACGGTATTCAAATTCAAAGAAGAAAGAAAATTAAAAATAATCATACGGAGATTCTCGAATCGTGCAGTGGTAATTAATTAAGGGTTATTAAAAACTGCAAACCTTGGCATCCTGTTATTCGCACATTTCGTCACTCGCTAACAAAAGGATGGAGAAAGTTAAGCTCGTCGCTGGAAGGAATTGGAAATTTGAAATGGCGAGTTTCCTGCTTGTAAGAAAATACAAGCAGGGACTCTCAATGTTCGGAGTTTCTTAATTCCACTATTTTATACATTACGGTGTATATCAAATTTATGTCTTGCCTGTCATTCCTGTGAAAAGTTACCTCCAGAAAATTTATTGCCGTATTCTGTTCCTTCTCTAATGTGAATTTAATTTCGAAATCGTTAAATTGAAAACTTGTAGAACGCTTCCTACTTTGTTTTCTAGGAGAGCTACTAGAATCTCATCGACATAACGGACGTACAAATGTACCTGGAAACCTAATTTTGGTAAAATAACTGTTTCCAGGTCATTCAATATCGACTAAAATCGATGAAAGAAGAGAGCCCATTGGCAGTCCTCTTTTCTTGCAAGTAGGTTTTTTTCTTCAATTTGAAATCCGTGCTATTTGGACATAACCGAAGTCATTCTTGGAAATATTCCCACGGAATTTTTGTTGAAAGAGTAGTTGTATTAGACAATTCTCACGTCTAACTGACAGATTTCAGTGGTCTATTATGAATATTATAATTTATGACCTATGCAAGTCAACGAGATAGTTGCATAATTAAATTTTCTTTCTGGAAGTTAGAATAGTATCAATGCTACCAATTGACATGGTCAATAATTTGTATAACTTTCAGAACAGAAAAATTAAAAGTATTTTGAAGAACATAAATTGTAATGCAGACAAAAATCTGATTCACTGATTAATAATGCTCAATCAGATAGAAACACATTTGAAAACACCAGACTGAACGGTAAGTGGTTTAAAAATCTATCGGACGTTCATATACCTGAATACCTGATATGATTGAAGGAAATCTATGCACATGTTTAGACAGTTATCAAGTGGTTAGGTCTCACTATGTTAGAATAAGAGGATTCAACTCAAACAGCTTTATTTCATCATCAGGGGTTCCTCAAGGATCTCACTTGGGGCCAATCTTATTCAATATTTTCATTAATGATATAATTTATGTGATAACATGGGCAAGATTTTTTACCGCATGCCTAAATGTTTCGGGAAGATTCAAATAATTTCGTAATTTGGTACGAAAATAATGGTATGACTTTTAATCTTTCGAAATGTTCAAGTAATTGCCGCTTCAGACAGTTTCCCTTGTTGCAAGTAAGGTCTTGGAAGTATGTTCCGATAGACAGCTGAACTTCGTGACGCACATAGACAATATTGTATCTGAAGCTTTGAGAACGTTGGGATTTATCTTGAACTTCTGAACCATTTCCGAAGAGTCTCAACTTTCAAAATCCTTCACACGTCAATTGTAAGGCCAATACTCGAATATGCGTATGTAGTGTGAAACCAATACTCTGATGTTCATAAAAAGAAACTAAAATCAGTGCAAAACCAATTTCTGAAATGAGTAGCTTCTAAATTGCGAATACCTAGAGATTCAGAATATTCGATGGTAACTTCTGAAATAATCGGATTTGAATCTCTTGAAGAGGAGGAAACAGTCAGGGCTAATTTTTCTGTATAAACTGCTAAATATTCACCTGATCTTATGAAATAAAAATTCAGTACTATTACTTTAGATCGTTTTTATACTAATATAAGTGGTCTTTTGAAATATATTCCAAAAATACTGCGGCTTTATTCTCTGCTATATTCATTATTAGATGATGGCAGTCAGTACTGGCAACCTTATTTATAAAAAGGAACGTATTTTTTTGTTACAGGTAAAGGATCCAGTTGTACTCTCTTAATAATTACAGAATTTTTTTTTTTAATTTCGGGTCGATAGGGGTAAGTTATTGCTTAAATTAGTTTTTTGTAACCAACGGGGATGCTTTGAGAAAGATCAAATTCCTGATTGCCTTATCTAGAATTTGAGTTTACATTACTGCTACATCAAGAACCGTATGTTGCATTTTTCACGGAACGAAGAAACATGGTTCTTTCAAATCGTTTAAAATTTGAAACAAATTAACTTAAATTATAACAACTAAATTAAATTATTAAATCCGATAATTAAATGTAATACAAAGCTAGAGGTTCATCTCTATGGATATAATATTTTCAATGGAACAAATTTAATTTAAATTTAACTTAAGAAGCTAAATCTAATATCTGAATGCTATTTATTCAATGAATCACATTTTTATTCCAGAATTTAAACTCTTTTTCATTTTTCCTTCTTGCTCGTTTTTTTTGTTGCTTAATTGCGAACTGGATTCTTGATAGAAAACAATAGAAAAATCCAAGTGATTCTTGTCAAAAGGTATTTTTGTTAACGAAATGTTTACGATTACATTTCTGGTTCTGAATGATTCTCATCTGATTAAAAATTCTAATATTCAGTTCAAAATTTAATTATTTTGTTCAAAATACAACTATTCTGTTAACAAGTCTTTTTTGTCATAAACTCAGCTGCATATTTAAAAGCTGAACCTTTGCCTAAATTTTTTTTTTTTTTTTTAATTATGTTTTGTGGTTGAGAATTTGAGTATTCCATTTTTTGTTGAAAATTGATATTTTTTATTGAAAAATCATCTTTCCTTCTTGAAAATTCAACTTTTTTGTTAAAAATGCATGTATTTTGTTGAAAAATCGTCTTTTAAAATTAATTTTCATTGTTAAAACTGCATCCTTTTGGTTAAAAAAGCAACTACTTGACTGAATCTTAAACTCTACTGTATTTTTTTGTTGAAAATTATATTTTATATCCAGAAATATAAATGTTCTATTTTTTGTGGAAGATGGACATTCTTGATTGAAAAATTATTTTTTCCAGCTCGAAATTCAACTATTTGTTTGAAAATCGAGGTATTTTTTTGAAAATTCGTCTTTTTTTGTAGAAAACTCATCTTCTAGCTAAAAAATTCAGCCTTTTTGATTGAAAATGCAACAGTATGCTTTAAAATTAATCTGTTTTGGTTGAAGATTTGCCTATTTTGTTGAAAATGTGTTTTTTTTTTTCTTAAATTCGTCTGCTTTTAATTCAAATTTATATTATTTTTTGGTCAAAATATCAACTAATGAATTTTCGTTATAAATTTATCTTTTTTTCTTGAAAATTCATTTTTTTAATATTCATCATTTTAGTTGATGATTCATATTTCCTTGTCAAATCTAACTGTTTTTTAATTAAATTACAATCATTCTTGGTTTAAGTATCAAAGATTAAATTTTTTATTGAGAATTTATCTCTATGTTAGTTGATGTTTTAAATTCTCAGTCAAAAGTTTGCCTCTTTGTTGAAAACTAATTTGTTTTTAAGATACCCCTGGGTTTCTTAGAAACCCAGTAGAAAAGTTATCTTTCTTGTCTCAGAACTAGCTTTTCTTCTAAAAAATTCGTCTTTTTTACTTGAAATTCTAAGCATTCGATTGAATATCCAACTATTTTTGATGAAATTTGAATCTTCGTATTTTGAAAATTAGACAATTCAAATCAAAATACGTCTTCGTTTGTTGAAAATTTAACTACATTGTTAAAAGTTAAAGATTATTAGAAAAAATTTAATTTATTTGTTGAAAATTCAACAATTGTGTTAAGACTTTTTTATCGAATGTTCAACTGCTTTGTTAAAAATTCTGCTTTTTGGATTGAAAATTCATCTTTCGTAGAAGGCACGTCATCTTTTTTGTTGAAAAGGCTCTCTTGCTTCAAATTTCTATTATTTGATTGCTAATGCAACTAGGCTGGGTTACTTCAATTCAACATGTTTCGTAAAATTCTGAAAGAAATTTCTGAAAGTGTAAGCAATTAGTGAAGGTTGCCAACAACTGGCACTTACTTACCCTAGCTGATTTGATTCTGCAGAGACCCCTTCAGGTCGATCTTACCATTTTTGTTGTTCCAAAAAACTGTAAACAATTTTTTATAAAAAATTCATAATTTCAGATGTAATTGGAACGTTTCTTATATGAAGAAATTTTCATGTTCGACAAAATATTTGGATTTTTAACCAAAAAAGATTTTCTTTCTACAAAGAGAAAAGAAATTGTCAACGAAATATGAGTTTTTACGCTAAAAATCCAAAAAAAGAGTTTAGTCTGGAATCCCAAACAGTTGAATTTAGCCCAAAATATACGAATTTTGCACAAAATAGTTGGTCGGCAACCAAAACTAATTAATTATCAACGAAACAGTTGCGATTTGAACAAAAAAGGATAGAATTTCTTTCAAAAGAGCTGGATTTTCAACTAAGAAAGAATTTTCATTCAAGAGAGAAGAAATTTTATTTTTAACATAGAAACTTCACTTCAAACCAACTAGTTGAATTTTCAATTAAGAAGATTAATTTTCTACCAGAAAAGACGCATTTGCAAATAAATACCTGAATTCATAACCAAATACTTGACTTTTATATCAAAAGCGATCAATATTTTCAAAGACAACTAGAATCTTGAACATAAAATTATAACAATATAGTTGAATCTTTAACCGAATAGTAGAATTTTTAATCCACAGAGATGAATTGTGAATCAAATATGTTATATTCAGTTCGCATGTAACCGAAAAAAAAAACTAGGAATTTTTTTAATATTGGGAGAAACAGAGGAATTCTTGAAAAAAAAATAAAAAAAGGGAATAGGGGAAAAAGTCTGCAGTTTGATGCTGAAAATATGAAGTAGTTTTTGAAGGTTTCCTTAATTATTTGCTCGAATCCCTTTTCCTCAAAATTAATTCAATGTCAAGTAAAGTGGAGAGAAATGTTTATTATTTTTCAGAAAGAGTCGTTTGGTTTTGAAAATGCTTTTTCAATAGAAATATATATATTTGAAATTCTAAATTTAATAAAGCCTTTTCGAATGCAGTGAAAAAAATAAAAATTTATTTATTCACACATTAAGGCCTGTAATTTTGGTACTAAAGTCCATGCAAGATAATATTATTTCTGAAACTGTAGCCCTGGTTGATTAAATTGAAACAAAAGCACAGGAAAACTGGCAACAAATAATGAAATTGTATCTATAGTTGTTTTTTGTGTCACTGATTTCATTAAGATGTCCAAAACAGAAAATGGAATATGAAAGTATTCAAGAAGACATACAAATCATGAAATTTGAATTTAGCAATAGAAACAAAACTCGACTTCCGAGTTCGAGTTTAGTCGCCTCTGCTGTTCTTTCATGCAACAAATTAATTATCCACATTCTTAATGCCTTGTTTTCTTGAAAAAAAATCGAATAGTGGAAGTGGAAAATTGAAAACATCTACGAACACTTACCTCACTGTTAAACCACCCAACAGAAAATCATAAGAGTAATCTTCAGTTCATCATGTGTTTATTCAGGAATATACATGACAAAAATGTTAAACAATTTTCATGAACTTGTTGTTTATATTGTGCAAGCATAACCAATTCTAATCTGTGTAAACAAAGGTCCCGATCATATCAGCTCCAAATATTTTTCCATTTTCATCCCTGTAAATCTTGAAGTGTATGCCAGCCACGGTGTCCTGAATATATTGATGATCTCGATATCCAGGTAAATTTCCACCCTTAAGATACATTGCCCACACCGTCTTCGTATTAAAATTTACATCTAGCTCAAATTCATGGGAGTGCCAATAAATGATATACCATGTCATTGGGCTAGGTCTTAGTGCGTGTTCACCTTAAAAAGAAAAGAAAGATATGTGAATTTTGAAAGATTGAAAATCAATCGCAAATTAAAGAGTGAACAATTTCAAATTTAAACACTGAAATTTCAACAAATTTAATTTGGTATTCTTTCAGAGTTTACAATGCAAAAATACAGCTTAGGGGAGCGACGGCGAATGGGGCGCACATAAAGGAAAATGCAGGATTAAAATTCAAATATAAAGCAAAATATTGTAATAAAATATATTTTGTTCAGGCCAATATCTTACCAATGCTCTTTGCATGGAGATAATTTAATTTAAGTTCATTAAAATAGTTAATTAATGTGTTTTCCAAAAAGTGCATATGCGCCAAGTTGTCCTACCTTGTTTGGTAATGTGGCGTGTTTCGATTTGAATTCATAATTATTGAATGAAAAACAAATTATGAAGAAAAATGAGTAAAATTTAATAAAAATAAGATGAATATCTTCACCTTTAATATTATAAACATATTTAAGGGATCATGTCTGCCGAAATTTCAAGAAAAAGGTCCAGTCTCTCGTTTACAAACTCCCATCTAAAACAGCTACAATTTTTTACATTATCCCCATTTAGATGGAATGTCTTAGATTCATGCGATTTTGGTTTATCCAGTTTTCGTCACTTCTCGACGTTCTGAGACCCCTTGCGTCAGAAAAAATGGTTTTTACGAACATGTCTGTCTGTCGGTCTGTCTGTCTGTAGTCTGACGACGCGATAACATTTGAAGGAATTTTTTAATTCAAATTTCCTTCTGCACCCAGGTTTGTGGTCCGAAAATACAGGTCAAGTTCGTTAACCAGCCTTCTACTGCCAATATTTATGGTTTTAGGCATGGGAAATCAAACTGAAAAACTCAATAATTCAAATTTCCCGCGAAACTACGCAAGATACAGTCAAAAGACAAGAGACCAAAATTATTTGTTTTCAAAAATTCTACAAAATTGCTCGTAACTATTTTTCAATAAAATTATTAGTTTTTTTAAATTTATATCTATATTTCACTCCTAAACTGCTATCATCAATAAAATTGAAATATTCACACAAAAATATTTTCATTACTTGCGTCGGTTCTATAATTTTTAGTAATGGTATTGAATTACAATTTTCTCCTGGTTTCTCACCTACTGCAAATTCATGCTCGAAAGAGTTTGATTTCTATGTATTTTGTTTAATTCTTTCTTGATTTGTTCTACATATTTCTCAGCTCAGTATAAAAATTTAATGTAAAATGTCGATTTTCTAAAATTTGAACTCAACTTAAATAATGTCCAGCGCGAAGCGCGAGTTTCATGATGAGAATGTATTCCTCAAACCCGAAGGAGTTTTGGGAAAATTATGTCTACATCTTCACTTAATGTGTAAGCATAACAATAATTTAGTTGATCAACCAGGACCGAGCGCGTAGCGCAAGGCATATTATTTTAATCATAAAAAAAGATAATGAAAACACGTGTGATTCAATACCAATACATATTATGAATTTTAATAATATAAATTTATTGAAATGATCCATTTTTCAGGGTAGCTGAGAATAAAATTTAATGCAAAATAAGGAACAAATATTGAATTAATCATGATAAATAAAATTTTTACTTCATATTGCAATACCTGAGTAAGCAATTTCAGGCCAAGGTACAAAGATAAACGTCATATACATTCAATATGATAGTGTTGAACATAATGTAGAAAAGTTCGTACTTCGGACAAAATCGAGTGCAAAGCACGATATACGCGATGAGAATGTGTTCGTTGAAGCCGAAGCAGCTTTGACAAAAAAGAATTCACAACCACCAAATTACAGGTGTTGATGCTTTAACCTTTAATTTCAGAGGTTCTGTGTACAAATGTGGGGAAAAGACAAAGACCGAGCGCGTAGCGCGAGGTAAATACATTATCGAGCGCGAAGCGCGAGAACCATCAGTCGCGCGCCGTAGGCGCGCTCAAACTTGCGAGCGAAGCTTTTTTTAAATTATATTAACGATGAGTAAATTTTATTCTTTCCCGAAACAGTTATAATGATTGAACATTCAAATAATATCATTTATTCTGTCAGAACAAACCTAGCCTGAGAACTGGTAAAAAGAGTTCAAAATACAATTATTCTGAAATAACTCTAAGATACCGGATAATTATTAGAATAAAATTTGTTATGCATTTTAGAAACGAAATATTAAAACAAACCACAAACTTGTGCGCCAAGTTACCTGCCGGTTTAGTCCCGAATGCGCCATATTAGTCACATGTGAATAGAATTTAATAAAGATTTTTTACATAAAAGTTTATCAATTTCACTCAAAATGTTAAACTTTAAAGTATTCAAGAAACTCGGAACAGTATATTTCCAAAAATTTTTATAAGTTTAAACGAAACTAATGTAATTTTTTACTTGTTTTTAGCTAGTCTGACAATACAAGCGAAAGAACCAAAACTATCTTTTCGCCATAAAAATCAGGCAATTAATTAAATTATCCCAATTTTTTGCTAATGCACGGAAAAAATTTATCCGTAAAAAAGTCACGAACTAGTAGCTAGGTCTCGGATATGAGAAAAATTCGTCGGATATTTATGTATTTTCGTAAATAACCTGCGAACTTTGAGAAAGATTGACGAACTCGATGTGAAAATTCTAAAACGGTTCATCACTTTTTTTTTACGTGAATAATTACAAAAATATTACGAGTGATTGGGAAAAGATTCTCAGAGCAGTCACGAGCTTGCCCGACAAATCTGGGAACTCGACCTAAGTCTCCCTGTACGTGGCCCACGCACACACGCGCGGTGCGTGTGTGCGCTCGTATGTGTGCCTCGAGCTCGTCGGATGAGTGGCTAGAAGTTTTATAATACCTATTTAGTTTGGCCTCAATGGCTGCGCGTGTTTACGCACTCCTGGTTTATGTTTAGAAACTGGTGAGTCAGCAGTGTTTGAGGTTCGAATCTTCTGAGTTGCGAATTTATAAATTAATATAAAATTAAATCGCACAAATAAAATTTTTCCTCTTTTTATTTCAGTCTGAAATTTTCAGGAACTGTTCGTAGGAAATTCGAACTGTACGTAAGAAACTTCGAAATTTATCCATATATTTCTCATAGAAATAAGGATTTAATGTTTCATTTTTTTATCTCGTATCCGAGACCTAGCTACAAGTTCGTGACTTCTTCACGGATAAATTTTTTCCGTGTGTAACGTTGAAAACATATATACATGTAATGAAACTACTTCCACAAGAAGAAAATGCGTTGATATTCGAAAAATCGAACGCGCCACATTAGCCGCCGCCTAAGTACCACTGCAGTTGTCTGTGGTGGAGGGGCGGTGATACCCCTACTTGGCGCGTCCCCGGGTGGCGGATAGGGGAATGCTCGCTGGAAACAGAGGGTAGGGCCGAAATAAAATAGGCCCGCGGACCAAACACACATGACCGGCGCCTCCGACCAGGCGTCCGGGCGCGCCCCCTGCTTTGCGGACAGGGGGGCCCTGTACCGAGGGTTTCTGCTGAATACGGTTACATAACTCAATAAGCAGACGTGGCAAACGTCCAGGGATGGTCCCGAAGGAAAAACCTCCAAGTCAAGGTGTGAAAAACCGTGCCGAAGACTGCATGGCACCAGGGGTGTGGTGTTCCATACGGTGTCTCTAGGATACCAGGTCGCCTCCTAGAGTATTGAGACCTTACCCCCGCATGCGGGGCTCTGCGGGGGTGGACCTTTATTTCCCTAGCTACTCGTGGGAATATTATGGCGATGAATAGAAATTTAAACCTAGAAAGTAGTTGTATCGAGGAGATGGAGCGAGACGGAGGTAGGGATAACGAGGACTGGGAGCTGTCCTCTATTCCGGAGAAGAGCTTGTGCGAGGAGTCGTTTGGTGGAGAGTTGGACGTGACCGAGGAGGAGGACACTAGACTCAAAAGTGAGGTGAGACGACATAAGTTGGGCTTCAAAAAGACGATGGAGAGAGGATACAATCTGATGCTTAAGATGGAGAACATCCTGAAGAGAATGGAGGATTTTAGCGGAACTAAACGAACCATGTTCAAGCAAATCACAACAGGGCTAGATGACGCATTTGAGGTCATCGAACAAATGAAGGGGCATACAGGATCGATAGACGTTTGGTTCAACAGCTTCGAATACCGGATTGGTGAGTTTTTCGCCAAGAAGGTACGAGAAGCCAAGAACACAGCAGGCGGAAAGGACATGGCCTCCAGTGAGACTCAGACGGAAGCAGAACCCGCCCTCGGTAAGAGAGCGAGAGAGGCTACTCTGAGCCCCCAGGAGTCGGCAACTCGAAGGCCATCAGCTAAAAATCCGAGGACGCGCATCGTTGAAGCGGGAACACCAGCAAAGCAGCAGGAAGAACAGAGGGTGAAACCTCCCTCTGAACCACGAAAGAAGAAGGAGGCCCCGAGACGCGCTCGACCGGAAGCAGTTCTGGTGAGGCCGGCTCAGGGCCAAAGCTACGCGCAGGTCCTGAAAGACCTGAAAAAGAAGATCAAGCCCGACACCCTTGGTGTCAAAATCAAGGGTGTAAGGCAGACAAGGAGGGGCGACGTCCTCATTGAGGTTCGAAGCGAGGCAGAGGGCAGGATCAAGCTGTCCTCTGCTATCAAGAAAGTAGTTGGAGAAGGTGGGAACGTACGTGAGCTTGTCCCACGCACCGAAGTCGAGATCCTGGATCTAGACGAAACGACAGAGGAAGGAGAGATTAAGGACGCTTTGAAGACACACTTCAAAGAGAACCAGCTGGGAGACGTCAGAGTCTGCATGACGAAAAAGGCCTATAGGGGAACCCTGAAGGCCTTTGTGGAGATGAGTGAGGAGTTGGCCGCAAGGCTAACTCGAACAGGACACCTAAAGGTGGGTTGGGTCTCGTGTAGGGTCCGTAAGAAGACGGAGTCCACGAGGTGCTATCGCTGTCATGGTTACGGCCATCTGGCAGCGAAATGTGAAGGTCCAGATCGGACAAAATGTTGCTGGAGATGTGGCGAAGAGGGGCACAGAGCTGTGGAATGCAACAGCAGACCACAATGCTATCTCTGTGCTGGAAAAGAGGGAGGACCCCGGACAGACCATCTTCCGGGGACCATGAGATGCTTGGCGTTCAGAGAGGCAGCCTCGTTGAAGAAGCCTCTTGGACGTGCAAGCTAAGATCGAAGCTGGGCAGGTCCGACGAGAAGCTCAGTCTACTAGGAGAAGGCCAAGCTGGCCCATTGGACGAAGGCCGAGGCACGGCCAAAGAACGGCACCCCCTGAAGTAATGCGAAAGCGGTTCCGGGGGGACACCTGCCAAGAA
>CAKNYM010047829.1:134596-197444 GCA_932195095.1 Andricus curvator
TCTAACATATCATAATTAAGTAAATTATATATGCCAGAAAATGTTGCGACCATGACTCAAGTAATGAGCTAAATAAGTCAATTAGAAAGGAAGAGATGTGTTGGAAATTATACTACAGCACAGGTGGGTAGATTTGTTATTACAGCTAAAAGGTGCTGAGGTTCTTAGATACAAATTTGAGAAAATAAGTAATTTAATGTAGTTTTCCTTAAACCTGTTGAATTTTCATGAGTTCGTATTTTCAATTTTGATAAAAATGGAAGCATAATTTATTACTCAGTTACTCAGTTGGTATGTGACACGATGTAATAAATAGATTTTAATACATTCGAAAGACTGCATGATAAATTATGTAAATAGTTCCAGCGAATGTTTTGAATCTTTAATTTTACATTGTACTACAGTCACGTTTTTTCCACTTTTGTAGTTTAAAACGTATTTATTAAAATAAAAAATAATAGTAACAATTAGACTTATAATTCATTACGTCACCTTGCTTATATTCGAAAAAATTATCTACAATAGTTAAATATTTCGTTTGTACTAAATGGCATGCGTTACATTATTCACTTTTGAACTTTTTAAAAGCTCGCGCTTTCTTTCATTAATCTCCTAACCTCAAATCCACTTTCTGTATTTCATATACGAATTTCATTATTATTTCTTAGTTTCATATCTGCCCCTTTCGGATTTAAAATTTTTAGATGTGATAAGATCAATTTCCGTTATAAAACATTTAATTTCTAATAATAACGGGATTGCCACTGTAGGTGCTGAATTTTGCCTACAATTTTACAATTACCCGTACAGTACCCTCCCGCTTATCGCACTACTAGATATCGCGACTTCCCCTACTTGCTTTGCTCCCACTGCCTCACTATTTCATAAGTGGCTAGCAATCCTAGACCAAAAAAGAAAAAACTTCTTTTCGAAGAAAAATTAAAAATAATTGATCGTGTTGAGAAAGGAGAGACCTCAATCGATATTGCGAAAGAAATCGAACCTCGCGTCAGTAACATTTATAGGTAAGGTTAAATATGCGAGAATATTTTGACAAATAAAGTTTAACTGACAATATATTTTCCCAAACAAAATAAATATAATTGAAAATCACTGTTAGTACTTATTCTCAGAGTTATTCAATTTGGGTTAAATTCTTATTAAAGAAATGGTCGTGCCAAATACATATCTCTGAGAAACATACGTTTTTAATGATTTTTAGAATCAAAATAGTATTACTGATTATGTAATTTCAAATGAAAAAAACATTATGTTTAATGAAAAAAATTTAAACTTACAAAAAATGTATTTTAACAATGTATTTCACAATGCTGTACAAGTCTGCCATTTCCAATTTTAAAAGTAACATTTTCTGTGGCTGAAACTGTTAAAACAATTTTTTTTATTACGAAATTTTTTAAACAAATACCTGTATTTGAAGATTATTTAATTATTTTTAAAATTATAAAACGTGGAGAATGTTTTCCCCGAAAAAAGGTAAAATTCAACCTTTTTTCATGAAAAATAATGTTTTTCTTTCGTAAGGAATGACTGATAAAATTATTTCAATTCTTGGAATAATAAAAAACTTCGTTTTCCCAACAACAACAAAAAGCAAAAATTATTTTCTTTTTAATAATAAACAGATGCATATCGAAGAAATCAGGAATTGAAAATTTGTGCAGTAAGAAAGAAAATGGAATAAATAAAAAAACTTGCATGCGAGAAGCAGAAAATCCACAATTAAACGAAGCTGTACACATTTGGTTCCAATTTCAAAGAGAACACGGCGTACCTATCAGTGGAACGTTAATAAAAACTCAAGCTTTGGTTCTAAATCAAAAACTGAATGAAAATAAAGACTATCTTGCAAGTGAAGGCTGGTTAAACCGCTGGAAAAAAACGTACGGTGTTCGAAATTTGACTGTTTGTGGTGAAAAACTTTCAGCAGATGTTAAGTCTGTTGAAGAATTTAGAGCAGATTTTCAAAAAACGGTCGACAAAGAAAATTTAACCAAGGATCAGATTTTTAATTGTGATGAGACTGGTCTAAATTTTAAGATGATGGCATCGAAGACTCTAGCATCGAAAGTGGAAAAAGAAGCTCCGGGCTTCAAGAAAAATAAAGAACGCATTACAATTTTAGCCTGCAGTAACGCTTCTGGAACGTTTAAGATTCCTATTATGATTATAGGCAAATCTAAAAAACCAAGAGCGCTAAAAAACTTCAACATGGATAACCTTCCAGTTTTTTACAGACATTCTAAGACGGCTTGGATGAATACCGCATTATTCAAAGAGTGGTATGATGTACAATTTGTGCCGATTGTTACAAAATTTTTAAAAGATAAATGACTCCCTCTAAAGTGCATTTTGCTGATTGATAATGCTCCCTCTCATCCGGATTTTTACCACCTAATACTACGTCACTGATACAGCCCATGGATCAGGGTATATTAAAAAATCTCAAAAGGCGGTAATTTTTTGGTCCGCTGCAGCATGGCAGGAAGTCACTATTGACTGTTTGAGAAAAGCTTGGAACAAGATTCTACCTTCCAGTTCTGAAGATGGCCTTCCTGAAGCCAGCACCTCGAAATCTATCACAAACAATAATCCCAGTGATTCTGCTGAAGAATTAGTGCGTCTTTGCCAACGAATATCCGGCTACTCAGATGTTAACCTAGAAGATATTAGAAGACTGGAAGAAGAGCATAATGAGATTCCACCTTGCCCGACCACGGCTGAAATACTTGCCATCGTACGGAATCAAGAAAATGATGAAGCCGAAAATTCTGATAAAAGTTTCGCTGAAAACGTATTACCTGAAGCAATGCGGACCGTCGATAATTTCCAAGGGGTAATATCGTTTTTTGAAAAAGTAAATGTCGGTTCGGAATCACTCATAACTTTGTATCGTCTTCAAGAAGAGGCTAAACGAATTTGTCGACAGCACAGACGATTGCTAAGCAAAACAAGAAGAAACACGGAGGATGAGGAACAGATCAAGGATAAGCGGAAAAAACTAAAATGAACAGCTGGACAAGAAACCACATCACTGTACATATTTTTAATGTACACATTTAGATTAAATAAAGTTCCTATTTTTCAAATTGATATAATTTATTTAATTCACAGTAAAATAATTTATTTAAAATTTGGTTATATCTTAAACTAAAACGGACTTTTATGCATCGTAAATAACCAGATCCTCTTTCAATATATATATGTAAACAAAAAAATATAAGATTACGTAATATTATATTTGCAATATATTGAAAAACTTAAATTTCTATCCAAAGTTCTCATATATTAAATTTTTTTTCAAAGAACACTTGTAAGAAAACACTAAGTTTTTTATGATTTGTAGTTAAAATTTGTACAATAACCTCTGATTATTCTCTCCTACCTGTTTACTCAACTGTCAAATTTTGATATTAATTTTTTTGAATAGATTCGATTTTCTCAACCTATCAGATATGAGGATAAAGCGCAAGGGGAGAACGATGTTTGATGTAGTGGGGGAACTCACTTAACGCGAATCCCAGTCCCAGACCTTCGCGATAAGTGGAAGGGTACTGTATGTATATTCATAGTATCCAGTGAATATCCCACATCTAATTATGTGTACTATAGTTTATTTCTTTACTCTGGTTGAATACCTATTTTTGAATTCAAT
Source organism: Andricus curvator (assembly GCA_932195095.1). NCBI lineage: Eukaryota > Metazoa > Arthropoda > Insecta > Hymenoptera > Cynipidae > Andricus > Andricus curvator. The sequence continues at coordinate 138,273 of CAKNYM010047829.1, forward strand.
CGTCAAATCGATCGCCCTCACATTTTAATTGTAATATCCCTAGCGGGCCGACTGAACGGAAGGGAACGCTACAGCGTATCCTTATAGTATCCACATCGTATCCTCTCCGTATCATGCAAGAAAAACTCATTAAAAAAGAAAGATGAACATTCAACTTGTTGCATTTCGGATTCTACGTGCAATTTCTTGTTAAAAGGTCACGGAGTAATTGCAATAGTTTTTCTTGCAACGTTGAAAACTTTAAAAAAATATTATACCTGTCATTATTGTGGGCTGAAGGTGACTCCAAATGCATCCTCGTTCATTAGCAACATACTACCCACGCGATTATGGTTGCGCTTGTAAATAGCAGATGAGTATTAGGGATTAGCAGCGGAGGCAGAGTTTGTTAATGTTAGGCAAAGCGAGAAAGTAGGGACATTCGTGCAAGCCGAGGCGAAGCGAGGAAGGCAATGCGATAAGAGCTACCGGCGTTAGATATAAGGTGTGTAAGGATGTTAGTTTTAAGAAAATTCTGTCAAAAAATGGAAGTGTAAGCTATTTAATTTTTTAGGGCCAGCAGGCTAAAAAATAAACGTTTATCTACCTACGCGAATATGGATGCGCTTGAGGTCGCCTTCAGGCCACGTTGTGGATAGGTATTATATTTTTTAAAAGTTTTTAACGTTGCAAGGAAAACTATTGCAATTACTCCGTGACATTCTAACGCAAATTTTCACGTAGAATACGAATTTCAACAAGTTAAATGTTCATCTTACTTTTTCATTGAGTTTTTCTTGCATGATACGGAGAGGATACGATGTGGATACTATAAGGATACGCTGTAGCGTATACGTTCCGTTCATTCGGTCCGCCAGGAATGTATCACCTGTTTCTCATACGAGAATCAATGTGAACAAAGAGAATGAATGAACTTAAGGATTATTATATACAATAAACTTAAAAACAAACTGATAATGCTTTTCAAAAATCATATAACATTTTCATGTACCTGTTATCTGGCTGGGTCCTACCAGACCTAGTAATTCACCTGCTTGAGATTCATATGCTATCAGTCCACGGCCTGCTACTTCAGCATGACGGATTAAAAAATCTCGACGGTTCCAATATACCGGTAGAGGAAGCCGACAGTGCATAGTGAAAACATGATTCACATATTGGTCTCGGCCTACCCACAGCTCCACATCCTGCCCCTTAAAAGTGCCAGTGACAGTTGGCTTGGTTACAGGTCTTGCTACAAGCTTCAGTCCCGTTCCTTGTATTTCGTCACCTGGTATATTATCAAAATTCACTGCATTCAGTTCTGTAAAAACAACACAATTAAAAGAGACAGCGTTGAAGAATCACTAATTTCAACATCCAAATTTTTGAAAGCCATGAATAATCTGCTTATTTCACTTGTGAAAAATCAGTCAAAGTACGCATCATGTGCTTACAAAGAAGGGTTTCGTAACCCATATATTGTAGTATTTGAAATGTTCAACTTTTTATTTTTTCATTACACTTAAAGAATGTAGTAATGGCGATAGATTGATAATAAAACTAAAAATGATTGCTAATGTGTCATTACCAAATAGATGACCATTTTAGACATTTTTCTTTTTATCATGTCTGACGCGACAGAGAATTTTAAAATATAAAGATGAGTGGCTGTCCACAAAATACAAAAAAATTTGAGCGGGTGGGGGGAGGGTCAGTGAAAGTGATGTCAGTAATTTCAATAACGTTTAATGTGTTTCCTGATTATGAATTTTAACGAAGTTTGCGAATTTGGCGAAAGATAGTCATCCGATGGCACAGTTAAAAAGTTACTGCAAAAGTTTGAAAATCAGAAGCATATTTCTGAATTTACACATTTTCTCCTGTTCCCTTCTTTACGTCTTTTTTGCAGAATTCCTCTTTCTTCTCCTGTTTTCAGGAAATTTTCCATTTTCTCGTTCTTTTGCTTAGGGATTAAAGGGATTTTCAACTTATAAAGGATAAATTCCTTCCCAAAAATAGAATAGCGCAATTGTAGGATATAAGAAATTAATTCTTCACCAAAACAAAACCAAATTTTTAATAAAAAAGTAGCAGTGAAAACCAAGGAGGTAATTCTTGAATAAAGATGGATTTTCAAAAAGATAGTTAAATTTACAACCAAAAAGGTGAATTTTGCAGCAAAAGTATTAACTTTCTACCAAAAAAAGACGAGTTTTCTACCAAATACATTAATTTTCAACAAAATTGTTGAATTTCAAAGACAAAAAGATTAATTATCTGCAAAACGATTTAATTTTCAAACTGAAGATATGATTTTGTAACAAAAAAGTTAGTTTGCTACCAAAAAGTTGAATTTTCATTAAATTCGTTTAATTTTCAACCAAATAGTTAAATTTAAACCGAAAATATGAAGATTATTCACAAAAAAGTTAATTTTCAACAAAATAATTTAATTTTCTGATATACTGTTGAAAAGGTTACCCAAGAATATTGACTCGATACTTGGCCTAGATGTTCTTTTGAGATCCTAGTTATACGCACTGGAAGGATTTTTTGCTCAGATCAATATAGATAAATTTAATTATAATTTTGACTTTTTTTTAAATGTGTTTCTTCAGAATCTAAAAAAATATTGATATTGAAAAGAAATGTTCTCCACAAAACTTGTATATCTCGTCGAAACACATATTTTTTCATATTCATACTCTTCTGAAAATTAATATTTTTTGGGAAAAATGACAAAAATGAATTTTCAGATTTTTTTTGCCGTTGGAAAAGGGGTTCAGCGTGAGTGGTTGGAAAGGGTGAACACTCACGCCGACCCCCTTTTCCGACACTCACCAAAATAACGCGCATCCTAGTGGTGGCCATTTTTTTGTAACAAAAAATCTGAAAATTAATTTCTGTCATTTTTCTCGAAATATAATAATTTAAAAAAAAAACTTTTATGAACAAAATTTATTTCCAAAATCAATATTTTTCAAGATTAAAAAAAAATAATTTTTTAAAAAGTATAAATTATTAATAACCTAATTCATATTGATCTACGCCGAAAATCCTTTCAGTCCATTTAACTAAGGTCTAGAAGGAACCCTTAGGTCAAGTATTAAGTCAATATTCTTGGGTGACCTTCCCGGATATATACCCTAATTTTCTACCAAATTGTTGAATACTCGAAAAACTATAATAATTTAGAACCAAGCGTTTGCATTTTTAACGAAGATGGATGACTTTTTATCCAAGAAAATTAATTTTCGACCAAAAAAGACAAATTTTTAACAAAATACATTAATTTTCTACTAGAGAGAAGGTCAACTTTTAATAAAAATATTCACTTTCTACCGAGAGTAAAGAAGTTACATTTTCGGTTAAAAAATTAATTATCAAACAATAACATTATTTTCAGAAAAATAGTGACATTTTCAACACATAAGAGACGAATTTTCAACTAAAATGATGAATCATAAAAAATGAATTTTTAACAATCGACCTCAACCCAAAAAATGATTTTTTTATCCCGAAAAATTAATTTTCTAAAAATGGAATAGCTGAATCTTTACCGAAGGTGGTGAATCTCAAGAAAATATAAATGTTCAACAAACTAGTAAATACGTTAACGAGCAATGTCTTGTTTTTTAAATAATTTTCAGAGAATATTTAAAAATATTCTCAAAGATTATTTCCAAAATTGTCGAAAATAATTCTGAATGAATGCAATGCAATTTTTCTAATTTTGCAGAATTTTCAAAAAAATGTTGGGAAAATTCAAATACTTCGAAAAGAAATTTAGAAGGTTTAGAATTTTGGAAGATAATGATAAAAAATTCAGGATTTTAAAATATTTCAACGTAAGTCAAATAAAATCCAGATTTTTGAAGATTGCGAAAAAAAGATTTTTTAGAATTTTGAAAGGTTTCAAGAGAAAAAAAAATTATTAAGATTTCTGGGAAAATTGCAAAATATTTTTTCATTCTCAAAATGACTTTGAAGAGATAATGGAAAAATATTTTTTAACATTCGAAACAGTTATCAAAATATTTAAAGCACATTTAAAAAGATTTCACAAATTGTCAAACAGGATTCCGAAATATATGAATACGTGAATATTCAACAAAATAGTTGAATCCTCAATCAAAACATATTATTGGTTTTCAACCAAACAGTTGCACTTTTAACCAAAAATTATGAAATTCCTACCAAAAGAGAGGAATTTCCAATAAAATCGATGATTATTGAACCAAAAGATTTTTAGTGAAAAAATTAGTCTTCAACAAAAAAAAAAAGGAATTTGCAATGAAACAGTTTAATTTTCTAGCGCAGAAAAGAATTTTCAAATAAAATTATGAATCTATAACAAAGAAAAAAAATTTTTTTCCAACAAAATGGTTGAATTCTCAACCAAAAGAGGTTGCCAGTAGTCATAACCAAACCGTTGCATTTTTAACTAGAAAAGATGAAATTGTTAACAAAAGAGATGAGGTTTCAATAAAATGGACGAATTCTATACCGAAAAGATGAACAATTTACCAAAAAGATGAATTTTAAACAAAAACGATGAATCTTTAAAAAAAAATGAATTTTTCCAAAATATGTTTTCTTAACCCAGAAGAATTATTTTCTAAAAATAGAATAGCTAAATTTCGAACTAACTATGTGAATCTTAAAAAAAGATGAATTTTTTGTAGGCCAACGGCCTGAACTGAGAACCTCTGGAAATCAAAAACTGTCTACGTGACTTTCCACTCAAGTTTTCTTTTGAAAACTTGAGTGAAAGGGGCCTACGTGACAAGTTGCCGATTTCTAGACGTTTTCAAAAGACGAGCTTGCTCACCCCTTGTGAGTCACAACCATTAACCAAATTTCCCTTCTCTCGCAAGGCCGCCGGGTAACGACCGGAGAAACCCCGTTAGCCACACAAACAGCACGTGACCACGTGCTGGCCGCCCTGTTACGCTTCCCTAGCCGGCAACTTCACGATACATTCGGCACGTACTTCGTTCGCCAATAAGTGCCAATAAGTGAAACAAAACCAAAGGTTGATCATGAGACCAAAAGACGAATGCATCAACTTAGCTCAAAGATAGGCTGGGCAAGACAGTACGCGTCCCGCATTCAGTGTGTGATTGACTACATAACATCTGGCAGGACTTTGACAGTTCGCGCGCGAACTGCGGATCCGTCATCACACAATCAACAAGTAAAAGCTACTGACCATCAGGCAGCATATTGTTGACAGAATACGAGTACTATCTAACGCTAGGAGAAATCTAGAGCGGAGAGAGAGGTGGGTCAGAGAAAATCAACAGTTTTCGTCTGACCCATCTCGACTCTTCCAAGACCCTCCAGTTACTGTCGACCATCCGCCCAAACCAGATGAGGTCGAAGCATTTTGGAGAGAAGTCTACGAAGTCCAACATCCACTTGAATAAGGCTCAAAGAACATAAATAGCTTCAAGAAGCTGTGCAATGCCCTCATAACAGCTGTGGAGGAATGCCCACCTATCACTACCGAGGAGGTGAAAAACGTATTAACAGGCAAGAAGAACTATTCCCTTCCGGGGCCAGATGGTATCAAGACCTTCTGTTGGAAGAAGTTTCCTTCAACCCACCAGCACCTGGACCGCATTTTCGCCTCATATCTAAAGTCGGAAGAGCCTATTCCGGGGTGGTTGGTGGAAGGGCGCACAGTGCTACTGCCGAAGACGGGCAACTTAGCTGACCCTAAGAATTACAGGCCAATAACTTGTCTGAACACACTGTATAAGATCTTCACAGCTATCCTAAATGATAGGATTGTTCAAACAAGTGGACCTGTATGGCGAGAGATGTATGAACAACGTGGCTCAAAGAAAGGCGTAGCAGGATGTCGGGAGAACTTGCTCATCGATAGATGTGTCTGTAAAGACACAGCATCCTATCAGCGATTTCTATTGATGGCCTGGATTGATTACCGGAAAGCTTTCGATTAAACCTCCCATAGACTTATCATCTGTCTGTTGGAAAGCCTAAAGGTTCATCCACACATCGTGAGGTGCATAGAGACATTAATGCCGCCTTGGAAAAACAGATTTACTATCTCATCTGGAAAACATCGTGTGATCACTAACAGTATCACCTTTCAGAGAGGTGTGTTTCAGGGCGACACCATGAGCCCTCTCCTCTTTTGCCTCACATTATTGCCACTATCTCTCGCACTTCGCCATTCCGAGGGGTATCTCTGCGGCAAACCTGGAAACCGAAAGCATAAGGTCACTCATGTATTTTACATGGATGATCTTAAGATATATGCTAGGAATCAAGAGAAACTACATCTAGCTCTGAAAATTGTCAAAGAGTACACTCAAGAGATTGGAATGGAATTCGGGTTAGAGAAATGCGCCAAGGTTAATTTGAAGAAAGGAAAACTTAATGGCATCCCCGAAGATCCTGAGCTCGTTGACAGAAGCGCTATATGACACCTTTGCGCTGCAGAGACCTATACATCATAGTGGTGGCACTCCCATGTATCGTTTTGAAGACTTGGCTTCAAAATCAGCGCTATCTAGCGGTTCCCCCGGACACTATAAGCCAATGAACCTACAAATCCCTGACAAGAATTCATTCCAAACTTTGCTTCCCCAAAATTCTCGTAAATATGAAATTTCGCTTAATTTCGTGTAAATAAACTTTCAAAATTATCAAAATTGATAAATATAAAAAGATTTTCCATACGTAAAATATATATTTAAATAGTAGAAGTATGATTTGTTGTAATGCAAAGGATTAATTGGCTTTACATTTGAGATTATGTCTTAGAATAATATTTTTTATTTCTCTAACAAAGAAATTTTTATAAACGACAAACTTTGCTTGAAGAAAAAAACCTCCTAATATCTCAAAAATAATTGTATTTATATCCCTTTTTTATTTATTTGTTACTGCTTCGAAATATGAAAACAATAAAGTAACCTCAAATCAACCAAATGGTACTTTTCTTTTTTAATTCAATACTTACCAATCAATACATTGCCTCACATCAGCACGAAATAGTACACACAGTACGTATATAACAATATACACAACAAAACTTGCAGAAAATCTTATACAACAAGGTTAACACAACAAGTTCAATTTGACATTTCGACTAATGTCCAATTTCGAGATTTCGAAATATTTAAAAATATTATGGTTGCACATGCGCATTGCATTGTACTGACTCTCAGCGCCACCTATCGGTTCCCCCGGAAACTAAAACACAATGCCTTCAAAACTATACATATGAGTGCCACTACTATGCTATACATCACTGGGCGTGCCACAGAGCCGCATTCAGGACGTGACATTTATAAAGGATACTCTCCGATGCAGATACAAACGTCTCATCAGGCAGATTTGGTCTTCCGAACTGTCGACGAGAAACAAAGTATCTGCAACGAACATGCTTGCCGTCCCGGTAGTACTCTATTCTTTTGGAGTGGTTCCATGCACGAAGGACGAGCTCAGATCCCTTGATATCGGGACGCGAAAGGTTTTGCACACTAAAGTCTTCTAAAGTCTTCTGTTCCGCGACATTACATCTCACGCCGCCTACCTGGTCGCGGAATACTGAATCTTGAATGTCTTCACAACAGACTTATTCTGGGTACAGCGCATATAGTTGCAAATGGACAAGACCCTCTTCTTAAAATGGTCAGGAAACACGAAGAAGTGGCAAAAGGGGCGTTTCTGTACAAAGCAGCGGAGGAGGCTGCTGAAACACTCGGCCTTGACTTCAATATTAGGGGTGAGCAAAATGCATCAAATCTTATCCATCTTGAATACTCACTCTTGAAGGCCCGGATTAAGAAAGCACAGGAGAAAAACTTCCACGAACAGCTCCTAGACAAGAGGATGCACGGCATCTTCCACAGAAATGTGGAAGATCAGTCGATGTCGTATGAGCTAACGTTTGCTCTCCTTAGATCACCTGGATTGAAATTGGGCACGGAGGCCTTCATTTTGGCATGTCAAGACGGTGTCATTTCCACTCTAGCATACCGTCGCCACATTTTGCGCCAAGACATTCCCGATGATAGGTGCAGAGCGTGTCAGACACACCCCAAGCATCTAGGACACATACTATCTAGTTGTCCAACTCATGCGGGAACGAACTACATCCAAAGGCACAATGCGGCACTTAGAGTGCTTTATTACCACCCAATTGTCGAAAATGAGAAGTGCCGCATATACTGGAACTTCATATTCTCGACAATTGTTTCTGTTGTGCACTCGAGGCCTGACATAGTTCTCCTTGACTTCGAGAAACGAACCATGTTCGTTATTGAATTTTTGGCACCAGCTGACAAAAACGTCACAGCCAAGGAGAAAGAAAAGAAAGAGAGGTATAAAGACCTTATAAGGGAGTTGCGACGGTTATACCCGGAATATTCTGTTAAGCTAATCGTCTTGATCATCGGCGCTCTTGGAGGTGCCAAGGTTTCACTGGTTCATAGCCTGAAAAGCATCCCTGCGTGTCAACAAAATGCTGAGACACTTGCGGGGAAAATGCAGAATATCCTCAACATAAGAGTTGAACCCAAAAGATGTTTTTCAACACAGAAGCTCAATTTTCTGAAGATAGAATAGTCAATTTTTCAATCAAGGAGGTGAATCTACAACCCAAAAAAAAATTTTTTTTTAACACAGTAGTTCAACTTTTGAACAAGTTGCTAAATGTCTGACCAAAAAAAGATAACTTTTTAACAAAATACTTGCATTTTCAACAAAATAATAAAATTTTAAATCAAATGCTAGAATTTTTAACCAAACTACATATTTTGTTAGAAAGTGATGTTTTGGGTGAAAAATTTAACTGATTGCTTCAAAGTTAAAGTACTTTGTTGGAAATTCATTTTATGTTGAAAATTGAACTGTTTTCTAAAACATTTGACATATTAGCTTTCAAATGTTCGTTTTGTTTGTTTTTCACCAGTAATTTTTCTGAATGAAAATTCAACTGTTTTATTTTTGGCTTACGATTCAATCTTAGTTAGTTATAAATTCAACTATTTGGTTGAAACGTAAACATTTTTGTTAAACATGTGTCTCTTTGCACAGAAAACTTAGATAAATTTTATTTGACTGTTTGAAAAGTGATACTTCACTTCGAAGACGAATGAATCCCGTTGAATCAGCCTACATTGGAATTATTTTAATGAACAAGTCAAAAAATATTTAGTTTAAAATTTGAATGTTTTTTTAGCTAAATGAACCCTATAAAATCTTTATTCACACTATAAAATTGTCGTTAACCTCAATGAAGTTGCAATTTGATGAACAAATGAAGGTTAATGACAAATTTCTGAGCTTTGGTTCCCGAAAATTAATAATGCGCTAGTGAATATTTGGTATGAAAACTCAGCAAGTGCATAATGTTTAATAGTGCAGTTGATTTAGATTTAGAGAGTGCGACGTAATCTTGAGTTTATGATTTTTACCAGTTCTTAGGAACCTTTTTCTAGATTTGACAAGTGGTTGAACTCAAGATTTCAGAATGTTCATTTACCTGAAAAATCTTTAATTTAATAATTAATATTTTTGTACACGCCCATTAAAATAATTTAAAGGAAGGCTGATTTGGCGCGAATTTTTCTTTTCTTTTAAATGATTCTAATTAAGAAGTCGTAGATTCAGTTTTTGCACAGCTGTTTGTCTTTGAAGTGAATTACGAATTTTCAAACAGTCAGACTCAAACCACATGTTTGAAGAATACTTGTTTCTTTGAATCAAAAGTTTTTTGTCGACCACAAGAAGTAAATTTTAATAGTAATTTACAGTTATTTTGCAACGTTTCTTCAGCTTGGTTCGCTGACGAAGTGATAACTCAGTTCTCGAGAAATAAGGGGGTTAAGGTTGAGGTTAAAGTTAAGGTTAAGGTGCGTTGAGGTCCCGCGAAAGAAAGTAAGACGGCCGGGTAAATAAACGCCAGACCGAAACAATTTGGCTTTCTCCACAGGGCTACGAGACCCTAAAAATAATTGCCAAAACTTTTATTTAAAACTATGTTCATAGAATGTGATATGTAGACAGTTTAAACAATGATTCGAGCAGAGCAGATTTGTGTTTATTCAACGTTATCTTTGCCGAAGTTCCATCCACAAGACGTTGAATCTTTTCAAGATTGCTTAATTCTGAATGCGTGTAATTTCAATTTTGAAATGTATGAGTTCATATATAATAATTTAACTCAAATAATTTCTAGAAGAAAAAGTTTTGAAGTCAGGAATTAAACACTGAATAATTTTAATTGCAGTGCAGTCGAAAATAAGCTTCTCACAATTTTGAGTGTTGGAAATTTAATAAATAGTTAACAAAAACCTCAAGATTAAAATAATATTATGTATCAAAAATGTTTGAAGCATGAAATATGATGAAGTTACAAAGCTTAAAATGAAGAACTGTAAAATTTGGCAAATCGCAAATGAAAGCGTCTTCAGGTCTAACATATGTTAATTAAAAAGCGTAGTCTGAACTTCAGCTCAATAATTAAAAATTTAAAATTTTGAAAATATATGTTATATTTCGTATTTACATTGAGGTTTGTATTATATTGAGTAAACTCACCATCAAAATGCAGAAAAACCTTGATCACGAGGAACAGATTGCTGATACGTATCTTCATTTTCCAGATGGATTTCGTACACGATGACGGAGAATGATTGAAAATATTCACTTATATATATACTGATCAGTATCCGATATTATTACCCAGAAAACCTACATAATTAGGAAAACATCGAATTGGGGGAGACTACGTGGAACACGCATAATGATGTTTTTCAGGCTAGAACAAACAGTTAAAACTGAAAACAAGATTGAATAGACCTTGTACGCTGTCCTTGTATCAATAAAATAGCTAGCTTCATATCTCAAGTAAAAATTATAATTATCAGTACAATTAAATTAGCTTGTGAAATTAACAAATGCCTAGGTTTCAACAAGCTTCAATCATTTTTTTCTTCTATTATATTCTTCAAGTTGCTAAAATATTTTCGATTCAATAAATAATAAAAGTTATATCTCTTTTAGAAATGCTTTCAATTTTGCAGAATTAAAAAAAAAAGTGTTGGAAAAAATCAAATATTTTGAAAAGTTATTTATAAGGCTTAGAAGATTCCTGGATAGTTGTGAAAGTTTTTTTATTCAAAAGAATGAATTAGAAGAAATAATGGAAAAATATTTTTTAACATTTCAAACGGTTATCAGAAAAAAAAAGCATTTCAGGGACTTTGAAAGGTTGCAAGAGAATTTCTCAGGATTTCTAGGAAAATTTTTAGTGTTTTCTTCTTACTAAATTAAAAGGCACATTTCAAAAGATTTTGAAAGATTTCCGAAATACTTGAACAGGTTTCCGGAAAATCTGGAGGCAATTTTTTTAATTTTCCAGGAGTTACAAATTTTATTTCAAGAATTCAAATAATTTTAGTGAAGTCTTGGAAAGATTGATGAACAACTCAAGATTCAACAAGATTTTAAAGAATGTAAAACAGAATCCAGGATGTCAAAGATTGCGAAAAAACGAATATTTCTAAGAATTTTGATAGGTTACAAGAAATTAAAAAAAATTCTTTAGATTTCTGGAAAAATTTCACATAATTTTTTACATTGAAGAATTAATTCGAGGAAGCTTAACAGATGCTTACAATTTTTGATAAGATTCGAAGCGTCAAGCTACTTCTCGTGGATATTTTTCGTAATTCAGTGTCAAGGAAAAACAATTATTGACATCTTTTACCTTGTAGAGCGAAATTTCGAAAATTATTTTTAATTTCCAAATTTTCAACATTTTTAAATTTCTTATTTTTTTCTGATTTTGTAAATTCACGAACATTCGAAGTATGCAAAACTTTTCAATATTTCTGGAAAGATTCGGTAATTTATGGGAGCACAGTGGGACAAAACTTGATTTTTTTTAAATTTGAAAAAAAACTGGTCACACTTTTCGTGCTATTTATAATTCTGATATAGATTATAAGTGACTCAATTCTGCAGATTTTTTAAAGCCGAATATACCATTTGTGTTTTTGCAAAAAACTGAATACGATTTTTATAACATATGCGTGAAATCAAACGCAATTGGCACACTGCTCATATGGAAAAATGAGAATTTTATTTTTGATTAATATGAATTTCTGACATTTTGGATTATTACGAAAATTTTAGAAACTTCTGAAAACGTTCAAAATGTAAGACATTAAATTTTTTTTTTAAATTAATTATAAATAATATAATGTAAATAATATATTTACAGAAATTCGCAATATCCAAAAAATTTTCGCAATATATTCTCAACTATGGTAATTTATTGGCAACTTATGAATAATTAAGGCATTTTTTAAATTTATGGTACATTTTTAAATCGTTAATTACCAAAATTTGAAGAATTGAACTTCTTTTTGAAATTTACATAAATTTATATTATCCACAAAATTTTCAAAATTTTTAAAACTTTAGATAATTGATGGTGGTTTATCAGCAATTGATGAATAATTAAGGAACTTTTTAAATCAATTGGCAAGGTTTGAATTTGAAATTATATAACTAAGTATGTTTTAATTTTATTGTCCTGACACTAAAAGTTCAAGAAGTTTCAAGGCTTCCATTTAAATTGCAAGATAATTCTATTGACATTTAGACTTTCCGATTGAAAGATCAATTTCATAATATTTTCATTTGAAGTTCTTAACGGTAAAAAATGAGACAAAATTTGTTTTTTTTTTTTCTAAATCACTAAATTATATGGTTTTTGAGATGACGGGTGAATTTATTTGAATTCTTTATATTTTCGTCAACTGAACTTACATTCGTTTCAATCATCTTCAAATCATGTTGAAATCTTTTTAATTCTTCGTGTACCATTAATATTTTTTGCAACACCCACCTCTAAAGTTGAAGTTTTCATGCTTCTGAATTGTGCCTAAAGGAACTTATTTGAGCAGACTGTGTGCGAATAATTTTCGCGCATGCGCAGTTTGAAGATGGCTTACTTTAGGCACTAGTGAAAAAGTTGCGCATGCGCACTTTCGAGATGAGGTACTTTAGACACTGGCATAGGTAACTTTAAACACTGGTGTTGGTATCTTCTTGAAATAAATTTAGATTTAACTTGAACAAATGTTTTAGTGCTTGAAGTTTCCTTATATACTAACCGAGAAAATTCTCACCGCTTGTGAGAAACGACCAGTGCCGGACCCAAAATTTTTGGTCAAAAATATTTGAACTTAGTATTAAGTATTTGATGTCGAAATGTTGTATCTTTTACCATATCGCTCAAAACAAAACATACAAAAATTATAAGAAAATGTTAAAAAAATGTATGGGTAAAAATTCCAACATATATGCGTAGATTAGAAATAGTATAACAATGACTGAAGTAAATACTAATATGAATAAAAATTAAAGCTTGGAAAAAAACTTCTAATTAAAACTTTGTCAGAAAAAATATATACTTTGATGTTCACAGAAACATGAACAATTTTTTTTTAAATTGATTTTTTCGATCTTTTGAATTTGGAATTTTTTACCCTGAAACTAATAATTTTAAAATATGTTGTAGCCGCTGGACCGGGAAATGTTCTGGATTTTTTTAAACCCGGAAAACCGGAAAGTGCAAATTTAGCATTTAAACAAGTGTAAACGTTCGATTGAAACTTTATAAACTATTTTCAATTTTAAAATAATTTAAAGTGAATAGACTCATAATCAAACTATTTTAGTCAATTTCAAATTATACGCGTTCAAATATTGTTTCAGTTTTAAATATTCCATTTTCAACCCAATGCGAATTGAAATTTTTTAATTAAAAAAGGCATTTTTTAAATATCTAGCAGTATTGAGTTGTTTATTTAAAATAAGCAATTATAAATCAAATATTCAAAACCTTTTAAGTTAAGAATTTTAATTGTTTCATTTTGTTGAATTTTTAAACTGCAAGTAAAATTTTTAATTTATAAATAACAACTGACCAATTATTTATTGCAAATTACTTTAAATTAAAAATTTGATTTTAAACCATTAATTGAACAATGTTTCAGTTTTGATGTTTCAAATCAAAAATTACTTCAAAATTACATAATTTTCAAAATTTAAAAATGTATTGATTCATTATTCCATTTAGAGCATGGAAAATAAAAACGGGGATTTATATGTCATTTCATTTTAAATTATTCCATTGAATAATATTGAATAAATCTATTAATAATACTGATATTGATTTATTCACACATTAAAGCCTGCAATTTTGATACTAAAGTCCATGCAAGTTAATATTATTTCTGAATCTGTAGCTCTGGCCGAATGCATTGGGACAAAAACACAGGAAAACTGGCAAAAAAAAAATGAAATTGCATCTATAGTTCTTGGTTGTCACACTGATTTGAATTAAGATGCCCGAAACAGAAAATGGAAGATGAATGTATTCAAGAAGACATACAAATCATGAAATTTGAATTTAGCAATAGAAACAAAACTCGACTTTCGAGTTCGTGTTTAGTCGCCTCTATTGTTTTTTCATGCAACAAATTAATTTTCTACATTCTTAATACCTTGTTTTCTTGAAAAAAGAAAATTAAGTAGTGGAAGTGAAAAATTGAAAACATCTACGAACACTTACTTTCACTGTTTAACCAACTAACAGAAAATCATAAGAGTAATCTTTAGTTCACCATGTGTTTATTCAGGAATATACATGACAAAAATGTTAAACAATTTTCATAAACTTGTTGTTTATATTGTGTAAGAATAACCAATTCTAATTTGTGTAAACAAACGTCCCGATCATATCAGCTCCAAATATTTTTCCCCTTTCATCCTTGTAAATCTTGAAGTGTATGCCAGCTACGTTGTCCTGAATAGGTTGATGGTCTTGATATCGAGGTAAATTTCCACCCTTAAGATACATTGCCCACACCGTCTTCGTATTGTAATTTACATCTAGCTCAAATTTATGGGAGTTCCAATAATTGATATACCATGTCATTGGGCCAGGCCTTAGCGCGTGTTCACCTTAAAAAGAAAAGAAAGATATGTGAATTTTAAAAGATTAAAAATCAATCGCAAAATAAAGAGTGAACAATTTCAAATTTAAGCACTGAAATTTGAACAAATTTAATTTGGTATTCTTTCAGAGTTTACAATGCAAAAACACAGCTTAGGGGAGCGGCGGCGAATGGGGCGCACATAAAGGAGAATGCACGATTAAAATTGAAAGATAAAGCAAAATATTGTAATAAAATATATTTTGTTTAGGCCAATATCTTACCAATGCTCTTTGCATGGAGATAATTTAATTGAAGTTCATTAAAATAGTTGATTAATGTGTTTTCCAAAAAGTGCATATGCGCCAAGTTCTCCTACCTTGTTTGGCAATGTGACGCGTTTCGATTTCAATTCATAATCCCATCTAAAACAGCTACTATTTTTTTATTTTAAGATAAGCTTACAGACGTTTTATAAAGAATAAATCAAAATTATATTAACAATAAGTAAATTTTATTCCTTTTCAAAACAGTTATAATGATTCAACATTCAAATAATATCATTACTCTAAACCTTCTAAATATTTATTCTGTTAGAACAAACCTAGCCTGAAAACTGGTAAAAAGATTTCAAAACACAATTATTCTGAAATAACTTTAAAATACAGGATAATTATTGGAATGAAATTTTTTATGCATTTTAGAAACGAAATATTTAAACAAACCACAAACTTGTGCGCCAAGTTACCTGCCGGTTTAGTCCCGCATACGCCATATTAGTCGCATGTGAATAGTATTTAATGAAGATTTTTTACATAAAAGTTTATTAATTTCACTCAAAATCTTAAACTTTAAAGTATTCAAGAAACTCGGAATAGTATATTTCCAACAAATTTTATGAGTATAAACGAAACTAATGTAATTTTTTACTTGTTTTTAGCTAGTCTGACAATACAAGCGAAAAAACCAAAACTAACTTTTCGCCATAAAAATCAGGCAATTAATTTAATTATCCCAATTTTTTAATGATGTAACGTTGACAACATATATACATGTAATGAAACTACCTCCACAAGAAGAAAATGCGTTGATATTCGAAAACTCGAATGCGCCACATTAGCCGCCGCTCCCCTACAACAATCACTAATTCTTTATTAAAAGTCTTTTAAACCATAGAATAATAATTTGAAGCGTAACATGTAAAAATTCAACAATTTTGAACAAAATTATAAATTAAAACTAAAATTGCAATTTAAGAATTTTAAATTATGTTATACGCGACACGCATAGGGCGAGATCCTTTTAATTTTAATTATAAAAACCCTCTCGCATACGACGTTTATCCATTCGGTGGGCAACCGTTGTAGATATTAGGCCCTTTAGACTCAAAAGATAGACAGAGAGAAAAGAGAGAGAGAGAAACCGATACGCCGCAGCGCCATGGAAACTCAAGCGCGCGCATCTCCCTCCACTCGATTCTTCCCATTCCGGCCTACTCCCACGCGGCACCGCGGGTTTAAAAAGGCGCGCTCCGCCACGGAACGGCAGAACGATTAGGGCTGGATTCCCCGCTCTGATCTTAAGGTTAACGGCTGGACTTCCCGCTATTAGCACTTTTAATCTCCCTGGGCTGGACTTCCGTTCGGGCCAGGCAAGCCAAACGAAAGCCTCAGGCACTCTCTTTCCCAAGGCTGAATCTCCCGCTTTGGGGAATCGAACACCGCCGCTAGGCCACGTAACAAACGCGTCCCCTTGCTGTCGGAATCTGAACTGTAATATATTGTCTCTCCCTCTCTCTTACTTATTCTCTGAGGCCAATAATCGCTAACCCTGGTACGCAGACCGAAATAAATATGTTGAATCTCATTTTAACCCTTTCTTATTCAATTTTTATTTTTATTTTTTCAATTGTTTTATTTCCTTCCTATTTGTTTCCTCCTTTCACGAGTCGGCTGGCATACCAGATAACTCGTCACCGCTGATACGGCTGGCATACCAGATGTACTCGGCTGGATTCCGAACTCCAATGATCGTAGATTTTTGTGGGGGGGGCCCCCCCCCCCCCCGGACAATCTAACGATCGTCAATTACCGCTTATAGCTCTATCATTTTCTCTCCTGTGGGACAGGAAGGACACGTTATAGCTCAGAGAGACATTCTCTCTCTCGCTCCTATAATGGACGGCCTTCAAAGCGTGGAAATATCTTACCAAAACTCCCGGATGTCCCCGAATTTATGTTGCTCCCCCTACCAGCCGAAACGAGGCTCCTAAAAGTATGACAAAGTTAGACCAGTTTCTCGCAAAGCACAAGGTCACCTTGGCCAAGACAAAAGCTGCTTATGAGCAGAAAGCGGAGTGACCATTCCCTTACACCCTCTCCTTCTAGCTAGCGAGATACATCTCCAGACCTCTCACTCCCTCCTATCGCATTCTCCTCCACGATTATCTCCTTATGGCCATTAACCCTATCCCCACTTAAAGTAAGGAGCATATCAATTAGATTAAAATCAAATTCAAAATCCCATTTATGTCCAATAATCAAGTTAATGTATAGAATTCCTGAAATTAAAACATGAATTCAACGATTCAATTTGGACAAAAACACCACAAAATGCTTCTATTGCAATTCCTAAAAACAAAAAAAAATTGTTTCTTTGCAAAAAAATAAAAAAGAGGAAAGAAAAATGAGGAGGCAACCAACCAAATCCCCTTCCTTCTCTTTTTTATTTCTTTCTTCTTTTAACAATTTTTTTTTCTATTATCATCAAATCACAATATGAAAGCATGCATTTTATCATTTTATCATTTTAGCATTTTATCCTTCCGAAAAGGTTTTTGATTGAATGTCGAAGAAATTATGTTTTACCTACAAAAAATATTTTTCTTGGATAACAAATTTCGAGATTTTGCTTTTCGCAGTAATTTTTGCAATAGATAATTTGAACATAATTTAAAGAATTTCAAACTCTCAATGCTGAATTTACTGATCAAGGATGTTTCAAATCATGTTAATTTTTTAAAAGTAAAAATTTCCAGAATCAAAAGTGAATTAGAAGTATGTTTGCCACAAGATCAAAATTATTGATCTTTTAAAACATCAGATTTTCCCTAATCGAAGATTTTTAAACGATTATAAAAAAACATGAGAACAAACTTTCTATTTTGATTGATCAACAAACTAATATTCAAGAGCAAAATTTAAATTTACGCAAGATTTTTGAAAAAGAAGATAAGGATCCTTGGCTTGTAAATTTGGTAAATGATGGAAATAGTCAAAAATGTTTAATCAAGTATACACAAAATTCCAATATTAGATCAACAGAATTTCCGAAGCAAGGTTTTACACTTGACAAAGAGCTTTGTTGATAAAAATTGTTTGCACATTAGTAGTATTGATCGTAAAGTTTCTGAAGGTTTCAGGATAACAAACGATTTCCTTAAAACCAACCCTGATATAATTTGGATGAATGCTGATAAAGGGGATATTACTGTTTGTATGAAAAAATTAGATTATATTAGGGATATGGAGGATTTACTTTCCAATCTTGATAACTTTCAATTATTTAATGAAAATCCGTTGAAACGATTAAGAAGCGACACTTTCAAGATTCTAGACAATTGGAGAAAGAAAGGACTTTTGGGAAAGGATATAAGATGGACTAATATAAATACCGAAGACACAGTTCCTGCAAGATTTTATGGTTTGAGAAAGATTCATAAAGATGGCTATCCTTTGAGATTGTTTATTTCAACTATTAACACTCCCACGAAATTTTTAGATCAAAACTTTAATTAGATACTTAAAGACTCAATTACATCTTCCAAATACAATATTAAAAATAGCTGGGAATTCCAAAAAATTATTATTAAAAAAACTGTTCCTGATGACCATGGAATGATTTCTTTGGATGTAGTTGCAATGTTTCCAAGTATACCCCTTGAATTGGTTAAACAAGCAATTTTAAATAGATGGGATAATATAAAAACACGGACTCGATTAAGTCAAAAAGATTTTAATAAAGGGATATTTTTCATTATGAACTCAAGTTATTTTAAATTCAATGGATCTTTTTATAGGCAAAAATTCGGTACTCCCATAGGTTCAGTGATTTCCCCCGTTTTAGCAGAAATAGTTATGGAAGATTTGGAGGTATTTGCTTTCAAGAAGATGGATTTTGTTTTGCCCTTTTACTTTCTGTATGTTGATGACACCTTATTATGTGTTCCTCTAGCAAAGTTACAGGCAGTTTTTGATGCTTCTAATAGTTTTAATTCAATACTTCAATTTACCCATGAAATAGAGAACAATAATAGAATCAGTTTTTTGGACGTAGAAGTAATTACGGGTCAGGATGGTAATATTATTACCAATTGGTATAGGAAAAGTACATATTCAGGTAGAGTTTTAAATTTCTTTTCGGCTCATCATTTCCAAAACAAAATTGCATTACATTATTCACTTTTGAACTTTTCAAAAGCTCGCGCTCTCTTTCATTAATCTCCTAACCTCAAATCCACTTTTTTTATTTCGTGTACGAATTTCATTATTATTTCTTAGTTTCATAACTCCCCCTTTTGGATTTTAAATTTTTAGATGTGATAAGATCAATTTCCGTTATAAAATATTCAATTTCTAATAATAACGTGATTGTCACTGTAGGTGCTGAAATTTGCCTACAGTTTTACAATTAGCCGTATGTATATTTATAGTATCCAGTGAATTTCCCACATCTAATTATGTGTATTATAGTTTATTTCATTACTCTGGTTGAATACCTATTTTTGAATTCAATTGTCAAATCGATCGTCGTCCTATTTTAATTGTAATATCCCTAGCGGACCTACTGAACGCAACGGATACGCTACAGCGTATCCTTATAGTATCCACATCGTATCCTCTCCGTATCATGCAAGAAAAACTCACTAAAAAAGAAAGATGAACATTCAATTTGTTGCATTTCGGATTCTGCGTGCAATTTCCTGTTAAAAGGTCACGGAGTAATTGCAATAGTTTTTCTTGCAACGTTAAAAACTTTTGAAAAATCTTATACCTGTCATTATTGTGGGCTGAAGGTGACTTCAAATGCATCGTCGTTCATTAGCAACATACTACCTACGCGATTATGGATGCACTTGTAAATAGTAGATAAGTATTAGGGATTAGCCGCGGAGGCAGAGTTTGGTAATGCGAGGAAAAGCAAGAAAGTAGGGACATGCGTGCGAGGCGAGGCGAAGCGAGGAAGGCAATGCGATAAGAGCGAGCGGCGTTAGAGATAAGGTGTGGAAGGATGTTAGTTTTAAGGGTTAGTTTTAGGAAAATTCTGTAAAAAAATGGAAGTGTAAGCAAGTCAATTTTTTAAGGCCAGCAGGGTAAAAAATAAAAGTTGATCTACCTACGCGATTATGGATGCGCTTGAAGTCGCCTTCACGCCACGTTGTAGATAGGTATTATATTTTTTTAAAGTTTTTAACGTTGCAAGAAAAACTATTGCAATTACTCCGTGACCTTCTAACGCAAATTTTCACGTAGAATCCGAATTTCAACAAGTTAAATGTTGATCCTACTTTTTTAATGAGTTTTTCTTGCATGATACGGAGAGGATACGATGCGGATACTATAAGGATACGCTGTAGCGTATACGTTCCGTTCATTCGGTCCGCCAGGAATGTATCACCTGTTTTTTCATATGAGAATCAATGTGAACAAAGAGAATGAATGAATTAAGGATTATTATATACAATAAACTTAAAAACAAAAAGACAATACTTTTCAAAAATCATGTAACACTTTCATGTACCTGTTATCTGGCTGGGTCCCACAAGCCCTAGTAATTCACCTGCTTTAGATTCATATGCTATCAGTCCACGGCCTGCTACTTCAGCATGACGGATTAAAAAATCTTCACGGTTCCAATATAGCGTTAGAGGAAGACGACAGTGGAAATTGTAAACATAATTCACATAGTGGTCTTGACCTACCCACAGCTGAACCGGCAGCCCCTTAAAAGTGCCAGTGACAGTTGGCTTGTTTGCAGGTCTTGCTACAAGCTTCAGTCCCGTTCCTTGTATTTCTCCACCTGGTATATTATCAAAATTCACTGCATTCAGTTCTGTAAAAAAACACAATTAAAAGAGACAGCGTTGAAGAATCACTAATTACAACATCAAAATTTTTTAAAGCCACGAATAATCTGCTTATTTGACTTGTGAAAAATCAGTCAAAGTAGGCACCATGTGCCTACAAAGAAGGGTTTCGTAACCCATATATTGTAGTATTTAAAATGTTCTACTTCTTATTCTTTCATTACACTTGAAGAATGTATTAATGACGATAGATTGATAATAAAACTAGAAATGAATGCCAATGTGTGATTAACAAGTATATGACCATTTTAGACATTTTTCTTTTAATCAAGTCTGACGCCAGAGAGAATTTGAAAACATAAAGATGAGTGACCGTCCACAAAATACAAACAAATTTGAGCGTTGGGGGGGCAAACAGGGTGGGGGAAGGGTCAGTGAAAGTGACGTCGAAAATTTTTAATAACGTTTAATGTATTTCCTGATTATGAATTTTAACAAAGTTTGCGAATTTGGCGAAAGATAGCCATCCAATGGCACAGTTGAAAAGTTACTGCAAAAGGTCAAATATCAGAAGCATATTTCTGAATTTACACATTTTCTCCTGTTCCTTTCTTTACGTCTTTTTTGCAGAATTTTTCTTTCTTCTCCTGTTTTCAGGAAACTTTCCATTTTCTCGTTCTTTTGCTTCGGGGCATACATAAGAAAAGTTACCAATTTTAGGCTATTTTTGCCCCCGCTCTGCATCCCCTCATTGACAATCGCAGCAACAAACAAAATTAATATCCTGACCAAAAAGAAGATTTTTCAACAAAATACATGAATTTTCTACCGAATAGATGGATTTTCAACTTATAAAGGACAAATTCCTTACAAAAAAAGAATAGTGCAATTCTAGGATATAAAAAATTAATTTTCCACCAAAACAAAACCAAATTTTTAATAAGAAAGTAACAGTGAAAACCAAAGAGGTAATTTTTGAATAAAGATGGATTTTCAACAAAATAGTTAAATTTTCAACCAAAAAAGTAAATTTTGCAGCAAAATTATTAAATTTCTAACAAAAAAAAGAAGAATTTTCTACAAAATACATTAATTTTCAACAAAATTGTTGAATTTTAAAGCCAAAATGACAAATTATCTGCAAAACGATTGAATTTTCAAACTGAAGATATGATCTTGTAACAAACAAGTTAGTTTGCTACCAAAAAGTTGAATTTTCATAAACACAGTTTAATTTTTAACCAATTAGTTAAATTTATACCAAAAATATGAAGATTTTTTACAAAGGAGTTAATTTTCAGCAAAATAATTTAATTTTCTGATATACTGCCGAAAAGGTCACCCAAGAATATTGACTTGATACTTGGCCTAGAGGTTCTTTTGAGATCCTAGTTGAACGCACTGGCAGGATTTTTCGCACATATCAATATAAATAAATTGAATTATGATTTTGAGTTTTTTTTAGAATGCGTTTTTTTAGAATTTCAAAAAATATTGGTTTTGAGAAAAAATGTTGTCCACAAAAGTTGTATATCTCGTCGGAACACATATTTTTCATTTTCATACTTTTCTTCAAATCAAAATTTTTTGAGAAAAATGACAAAAATGAATTTTCAGATTTTTTTTTGGCCGTTGGCAAAGGGGTTTTTGGTTTTCCAAAAGATGTTTTTTTAACCCAGAAGAATAATTTTAGAACCTCTGGAAATCAAAAACTGCCTACGTGACTTTCCACTCAAGTTTTGTTTTCAAAACTTGAGTAAAAGGGGCCTACGTGACAAGTTGCCGATTTCTAGAGGTTTTCAAAAGACGAGCTTGCTCACCCCTTGTGAGTTACAATCATTAACCACATTTCCCTTCTCTCGCAAGGCCGCCGCGTAACGACCGGAGAAACCCCGTTAGCCACACAAACAGCACGTGACCACGTGCTGGCCGCCGTGTTACGCTTCCCTAGCCGCAATGTTCACGATACGTTAAGCACGTACGTCGTATACCAATGAGTGCAGTTCCACCGACCATGCTTCAGCGGTGTGGCGTCGCTTATACGTGAGTGGGTTACAATAAGCTAGCTTAACATTAGAGTGGCCAGATTCGCGTCGGCGCAGAAGCCGCAGGACTCCACGTGTGCGACAGAGAGCCACTGCCGAAAACGCTGTTGCGCCGACGCGAAACGGAACCACTATCCTATTTATGCTAGCTTATTGTAAGCCGGCCTACTGTAGGCTCGCCGGTGTAACCAGGCCCAGTGTATCCTTCCGACTATCCTTTGGTACCTACAAACTTACCATCCTTGTGTTAAGTTTTCCTTTTTCTTCGTGACAGTTTGGCAAAAATCGTGTAACCTATTTTCTCATTGATTGAGCAGTGACAGTGAACCAGTGGAGCGAAGCTAAGCAAGAAAGTTTCTTTTCGTTTAATGAATAAAGTAGTCCTTTAAATACGAGGCCACATCCCTACTGGGACTCGGCCTTCTAAGGGATTGAGCCTGTCTCGAGGGTTACGAGGCTGCCTCCCTACTGGGACTAGCCCTGTGCCTCTCAAGGACGGTTCGTTAACTTTCCTCTCTTATGTTCTGTGACGCGCGGCCTTTCTCTACTGAGACGGGCCCTCTGCAGCAGGAGGTAGGAGAATCCTACAAAACCCTGAGAGGGAATTTATATTAAAGTGAAAAGGTCCAGCTCCATTGTTTCGCTCGTTACGTTTTTTCCTCATCGCGATCATCCGCGTTCCCGGTCAGTCATCAAGTTCTTGAGCCGCCGTATCTGATATAAACGTTTCGATGACAGGGGAAGAACGAAGAGCACGTGCAAACCAAAAGAACAAAAAACGACGGACCGAGTAGAAAAAGCAGCTTCCGGTGGTTGAGCCGGAGTACGATCCTTGTAGTACCCGAACTTTTTTCAGAAGGGGTGAGGCCTCTCGTTTTCGTTCGTCGCGGACGACCGGAAACACGTGATCCATTCCCTCGCCGGAGGCCGACGAATAGTTCCGTTCCACTTTCGCTACCTTTGCCAAGCTTTCACGTGGAACCTCGACATTTCTTCCCACCTAAAAAGATAACACGACAAAGACAGACACGGACGGTTCCCGACCGGACGATCCCAGAAGAAACCTACGTACCGCCTCGTCCTCTGGCGCTCAGCGTACCGCCCGAACAGCGGTTACCCTCTTCAAACACACATTTTTCGAATCTCGCATCCAGCTCCACCTCCATCACCGAGGTTCACATCACCAAAACCAGTGTCTCGGCCCGTTGAAGCGAAGCCGCCTGCTAAGACTCCTCTGCCTCAACCAGGTCCTTCATCAGCCCTCTCGGGGCCATTAATCGCAACCGGGACCTTCCACTCCTCCGTGAACGGTACCCCGGCACAGGCTATAATCGCCGCTAGTCCCGCTTGATCGGGCAGCAACGTCCTAGATCTCGCGGCAGTGGGTTCTCCGGAGACGAACTCTACGTCACTTCTGGGTTTCCTTCCCGCCAAACGCTTCTGTTTCTCCGCGAATGAGAGGTACCGCCGATATCTACGCTTCTGGTGTTGCACGCAAATTGATGCTTCTTTTCAGCTACTAAAAAAAAACATCATCTCCCTACCTATCCTCAGGCACCCTACCCCCTTCCCCAACACAAAAATAAAAGCCAAAGACGCACTCGTCGCCCACAATCTCTCTGCTTATCTGTCTCTCTCCCTCCATGGACGGTTTGACCGCCAGGAAGAAACTGATAGAAGGGGAACCAAAGAGATTGCAGTTGCCGCCGCCTGCTTCCCAGCGAGATGTTCCACAGGGTATGACCGGTTTTGACGAATGGCTCTAAGAGGAACGTCGCCTCTCAGACATCTCGGCCTAATAGCTCCTACGCTCGATGTAGGTTCCTCGCTTATCTCTCCCTCCCCCCACTTTTTCTTTCCTCCGCACCTTCCTCTCTTTCCTTTCCGTTCTTACACTACGGGGACAAATTCTCCGGTCGCTCTCATCGGCCAAGGCAGTCGCAGACCAGGAACGACACTTATTGACACACACACACGCACATTTAGAGCATACCCCCCATAAGCTACACGTTAAGGGGGCAGATATCAAATTTTCAAAAAAGCCGTTCAAATTGCAACCAAGTAGTTGAATTTTCAAATAAAAAGGATGAATTTTCAACCAAATAGTCAAATTTTCGACCAAAAATGAAATAGTTGCATTATTAGCTTGAATGTATGTATGTATGTATGTATGTATACCATTAAGCCATTTCCCTTTCAGGGTAGGCGTGACACTACCCGATTCGGGTAGTGTTTCTAGGTGGATAGTTTTCTTGTAGTTGTAAATAACTACAAGTTTGGGCTCACCACACCCATAATATGCCAACAGCACGCAATATTCTCGAATGGTCACCCATCCAAGTACTAACCGCGCCCAACGCTGCTTAACTTCAGTGATCTGACGAGAACTGGTTTTTTCAGCGTGGCATGGCCGTTGAATAATTAATTTTAAACCGAAACGAACGAATTTTTAACAAAAAAATTTAACAAAAGAGATGAATTTTCAAGTGAAATGATGAATCTTCAAAGAAAAGTATCTTCAATAAAAGAGTTCAACCCAAAAGATTTTTTTTCGAACCAGAAGCTTAATTTTCTAAAAATAGAATAGTTAATTTTTCAATCAAGGAGGTCAATCTACAACCCAGAAAAAATGAATTTTTAACACAGTAGTTCAACTTTTGACCAAGTTGCTAAGTTTCTGACCAAGAAAAGATAACGTTTTAACAAAATACTTGCACTTTCAACAAAATAATAAAATTTTGAATCAAATTCTAGAATTTTTAACCAAACTACATATTTTGTTAGAGAGTGATCTGTTGGGTCAAAAATTTAACTGATTGCTTCAAAGTAAAAGTACTTCGTTGGAAATTCATTTCATGTTGAAAATTGAACTGTTTTCTAAAAAATTTGACATATTAGCTTTCAAATGTTCGTTTTGTTTGTTTTTGACCAGTAATTTTTCTGAATGAAAATTCAACTGTTTTATTTTTGGCTCACGATTCAATCTTAGTTAGTTATAAATTCAACTCTTTGGTTGAAACTTAAACATTTTTGTTAAAAATGTGTTTCTTTGCACAGAAAGCTTAGATACATTATATTTGACTGTTTGAAAATTGATTATATTTTATTTTATATCTAATTAAATTCGAAGTTGTAATTTATAAAAAAATGAAGGTTAATGGCAAATGTCTTCTAACAATTTCAAGTGTTGGAAATTCAATAAATAGTTAACAAAAGCCTCAAGTCTAGAATAATATTATGTATCAAAAATGTTCAAAGCATAAAAGAAGATAAAGTCACAAACCCTAAAATGAAGAACTCTATGTCAATTAAAAAGCGTAGTCTGAACTGCAGCTCAATAATTTAAAAATTAAAATTTTGAAAATATATTTTATATATTGTATTTCCATTGAGGTTTGTATTGTATTGAGTAAACTCACCATCGAAATGCAGAAAAACCTTGATCGCAAGGAACAGATTACTGATACGTATCTTCATTTTGCAGATGAATCTCGTACACGATGAAGGAAAAAGATTGAAAATATTCACTGGTATATATACTGATCAGTATTCGGTATCATTACCCAGGAAACCAACAGAATTATGAAAATATCTAATGTGGGGAGACTGCGTGGAACGCGCATGATGATGCTTTTCAGGCTAGAACAAACAGTTAAAATTGAAAACAAGATTGAATAGACCCTGTACGCTGTCCTTGTATCAATAAAATGCTATCTTCATATCTCAAGTAAAAATTATTATCAGTAAAATCAAACTAGCTTGTGAAATAAAAAAATGCCTAGGTTTCAACAAGCTTCAATCTTTTTTTTTCTTCTATTATATTCTTCAAGTTGCTAAAATATTTTTAATTGAATAAATAATAAAAGTTAAATCTCTATTAGAAATGCTTTCAATTTTGCAGAATTAAAAAAAAAAAGTGTTGGAAAAAATCAAATATTTTGAAAAGTTATTTAGAAGGCTTAGAAGTTTTGAAAAGAATGATGAGAAATTTAGGATTTTAAAAGATTTTATTGAACGTGAAGAAAAATCCAAATTTTTGAAGATTGCGAAAAAAGATTTTTCAGAATTTTGAAAGGTTTCAAAAGAATTAAGAAAAAAAATTATATTCCTGGAAAGTTTCGAAAGCTTTTTTATTTGACAAAATGAATTTGAAGAAATAGTGGAAAAATATTTTCTAACATTTTAAACGGTTATCAGAAAAAAAGCATTTCAGGGACTTTGAAAGGTTGCAAGAGAATGAAGAGAATTTCTTAGGATTTCGAGGACAATTTTTACTGTTTTTTTCTTGCCTAATTGAAAGGCACATTTCAAAATATTTCCGAAATATTCTAAGAGGTTTCCGGAAAATCTGAAGGCAATTTTTTCAATTTTGCAGAAGTTAAAAATTTTGTTTCACGAAGTCAAATAATTTTAGAAGATATTTAGAAGATTGAGAAGTCTTGGAAAGATTGATAAACAACTTAAGATTCAACAAAATTTTGAAGAATGTAAAACAGAATCCAGGTTTTCGAAGATTGCAAAAAAAAGGAATATTTTTAAGAATTTTGATAGGTTATAAAAAATTTTAAAAAATTCTTTAGATTTCTGGAAAAAGTTCACATGATTTTGTATATTGAAGAATAAATTCGAGGAAGCTTAACAGATGTTTACAATTTTTGATAAGATTCGAGGCGTCAACCTACTATTCGTAGATATTTTTCGTAATTCAATGTCAAGGAAAAACAATTATGGACTACATTCCTCAAAATTGATGTCACGGTCTGTATAATCTTCTACCTTGTCGAGCAAAATTTCGAAAATTTAAAAATTATTTTTAATTTCCGAATTTTTACATTTTCAACATTTTCAAATTACTTAATTTTTTCCGATTTGGCAAATTCACGAACATTGAAGGTATGCCAAAATTTCCAAACTTTCTGGAAATATTCGGTAATTTATGCAAGCACAGTCGGACAAAACTTGATTTTTTTTTAAATCTGAAAAAAACTGGTCACACTTTTCGTACAATTAATCATTCTTATATACATTCTGAGTGACTAAATTCCGGAGAGTTTTTGAGGCCTAATATACAATTTTTGTTTTTGCAAAAAACTTAATACGATTTTTATAACATACGTATGAAATCAGACACAATTGGCACACTGCTAATATGGAAAAATGAATATTTTATTTTTGTTTTGGTATGCATTTCTGACATTTTGGATTATTACGAAAATTTTTAAAACTTTTGAAAACGTTCAAAATGTAAAAAATTACAATTTTTTTCAAATTAATTATAAATTATATAATGTAAATAATATATTTACAGAAATTCAGAATATCCAAAAATTTTTGGCAATATATGCTCAATTATGGTAATTCATTGGTAACTTATGAATAATTAAGGCATTTTTAAAATTTATGGTACATTTTTAAATCGTGAATTACCAAAATTTGAAGAATTGAATTTTTTTTCTAATTTTACAGAAATTTAGATAATTGATCGTAGTTTATCAGCAATTGCTGGATAATTACGGAATTTTTTTTTTCTATTTGCAACGTTTAAATTTGAAATTATTTAACTATGTATGTTTTAATTTTATTGTCTTGGCACTAAAAGTTCAAGAAGTTTTAAGGATTTCATTAAAATTGCAACACTGAAGCACTTTATTCAAAATTGTTATTCGTTCTTCAAGCCTGGCACTATTTTTAAAGCTTTGATTGAAATTATTTTCATTTTTCTAGTTTGCAAGTCAAGATAATTGTATTGACATGTAGACTGTGAAATTGAAAGGTCAATTTCATACTATTGCCATTTGAAGTTATTAAAGGTAAAAAATGAAACAAAAAAAAAAGAAAATTTCACTTTTTCATATCACTATGCTGAAATATTTTCTCTTAATTTGATTGTCTTCAAAAGAATTTTTTGTAGATCACTAAATTATATAGTTTTTGAGATGACGGGTGAATTTATTTGAATTCTTTCCACTTTCTTCAATTGAACTCAAATTTGTTTCAATTATCTTCCAATCGCGTTGAAATCTTTTCAATTCTTGGTGTAGCAATAATATTTTTTTGTAATAATAATTATTTTTATTAAAAAGATTACATTTTATTAAAGCAGGAATCGTCTCGTTATTCCTATTATTCTTTCTAATATACTGCTTCAACCATAAAATAAGCTTAAAGATAACAAAAAAATATAGGTTGAATTGTATTATTATTATTTATCTATAAGTTACTTTATTGAAGAAAATTATTTTCGAAAGATAGATCATGAGTATAAAGTGTCAGCCGCAAAAAACTCTAATATTTTTCGAATGATATGGCTTCTAAAGATTAAGTGTCTAAAACAATGAAAAAAAATCCCTGCTTCTGAAAAAAGTTCAACTTCAACTATAAGAAGCGTTCCTCGTGAAAAAATACGAGAAGAATAAATAAAGACCGTAAAAAACTGAAATATTTTTTTACATAACGTGAATAAGGATAAAATGGGATTAAAAAAAAAATTCAAGAGCAAAAAGTGTTGGATGTAAAAAACTAAATTGTTTTTCTTTAATAATAAAGCTTCTGTAGGTCATCTAGTTTAAATCAAATCTGGACTTCAGTGTAAACTAATCGAGTAAATAAATTGTTGTCCTTCAATCTGACTTATGAAATACTGTCGAATCTGGATTTAATGATTCTGGATTTAGTGTTTTGGAGAATATTCGGCACGCCGCAAGGATGTGTAAGAGGAGCTGTGGGGGATGTGCGGTGTTCACTCAGGCTTGACAAAACAGTTGGAATTATTAGATTTCAAACTGATTAAAAAAAAGTTATTTCAGATCAACACAGAACATCTTTTTTTGATTGATATTAATCACAATAGATGTACAAATATTAAATATCGCAAAATATTACATTAATTTTATTTTAAAAATTGTTTAAATTCGAGAATATCGATTAATCTCCGTTCTGCAACTTAGTTCAATCCTTGTAAATAACTTTTGTGTATTCTGGATGAAAAGGTGTTTAAAATAAAATGATTGGAATGATAATGTACAGGATGCTAATGAATGACCTAATTTCCGCGTTTTAAGCTATTTCATTAATACTACGCTGCAAATTTATGGCCAAAATATTCGATCTCAGATTGATATTCTCTTAAACAAATTGTTCCGGATGAGAGTTCTCATTGAGAGTGTCCTCCACCAGTCGCAAGTTATGATGATGAAATTGTTTATCGGAGACAATAATGGCTCTGTGTACCATATTGAAAACTACGCTTTTCTTCTATTTTTGTGGGTGGCTAGAATCAAAATTGAGACATCTACTGGACCACTTTGGTTGACGAAACCAATTGCAATTTGATACGTTCTTCCTTTTATGCTTTCGACAAGGAGACGATTTAATCGGTTTCTACCTCTCCTTTCCTCACATGCGGCCTAAGAATCGTTGGATGATGAATGACTTCACCGCTGGATCTCGATATATGGCAGGTCGTTCCAGATTGGCAGGGTACGCCAACTTCTTTGGTCCTGTCTCGTTGTCCGGAATACACGGCGGTATTGATCCCGCACTTTTCGCCTTTGTGCTGAAATTGGGTTCTCTCGGAGAATCTGAACCTCGGAGAGCGGCTTCCTGGTGGACGGGTTGTGGTAGTCCGGGATCGATTCAGGGGGGTAAAACAGGATACTCTGTTCAATATTTGGGTTGATTACCAGACTCCGGTCTTGATCCGGACGTACTGGTATCAACTTACGCCGTGCTGTACTGAGCTGTGCTCGGATGTCCCGTCGGATCTTTCGTGCCTTCCGTGGGCTCTCTGTTTTGGGCGGCAGAGGGGCAAATCAGCGTAGCGTCGTTAGCGAGTGGTGCCGGGCGGAGACCGTAGTTGGTAGTTCCCTGCTGATGATCCTGGTGCGGGTTCTTCCCCTCCAGGGGACACCTGACGTTCTTATTCACCACCTCCTGTACGTCCCTTCTCGACGTGCCTTGATCCGGCGGCGGAGTTCCCTCTGCCGATAGTTCAACCCCATTCAGCCAGTATCCAAAAGGTCTACCTTGCGGAAGCCAGGAGCAATACCGGCTGAAAGAATTGGACTCCGGCTCACGACTCGAACAACTCGCTAAAAGGACTATCCGTTTAAGGCGCCTGGTAGAGAGTGGTTTGGGCTAGCGAGTGGCAGAGGATGACTCAGAGCTTTTATTCGAAGTCTTTTCTACGTTAGTTGCTCTGAAAAGAGCAGGTCTGTTGTTTAAGGTTGAAGTCAAAATTAAGACTGATTCCAAGATAATTTTCGTTTATTCTGTTCGCCCCAGGCAGAAAGTGGACGGAGGTTGACGAGCGAGCGATCGTTGTTTGCTGGTGGCCGGATGCCGAGTGACGACGGTGGCTGAAATGCGCTCCTTTATGCCCGGCGAATCGGCGCGCGCGCCAAGGCCCGTCACGACACTCCCACTCCGTGCAGTTGGAGCGGACTGGGGATATTGATCTGAAAGTTTGCCTCACCATGCGAATTTTGGGGGGCCCGCGCACCAATAGCATCATTGTGCGTTGGAGCTTCGTGTTTGCCGTTGCTTCGTGCTCACCCTCCGTCCTTTCTGCGTTACATAGTTTATTACTCTAAAAGTTAATTCTAGTTAACCGAAAATTCCTAAGTACATATAAATGTTAAAAATTATCCTGAAAGTTATTTCTATTTATTCGATTGATGCTTTATTAATATACATTAATATAATTCCTAAACTGATAATATTATATGCAATAATATAATATTATAATGATATCAATAATATAATACAATATCAGAAATATAAAAATTATAATAATAATAATAATCTAATACGATGTACTAATAATTAAAAAAAAAATTAATTGAAACTAATGGAATAACGTTATTACAATTCAAAGAAGAAGGAAAATTAAAAATAATCATACAGAGATTCTCGAATCGTGCAGTGGTAATTAATTAAGGGTTATTAAAAACTGCAAACCTTGGCCTCCCATTATTCGCACATTTCGTCACTAGCTAACAAAAGGATGGACAAAGTTAAGCTCGTCGCTGGAAGGAATTGGAAACTCGAAATTGCGAGTTTCCGGCTTCTAAGAAAATACAAGCAGGGATTCTCAATGTTCGGAGTTTCTCAATTCCACCGTCTTATACATTACGGTGTATATCAAATTTATGTCTTGGCTGTCATTTCTGTGAAAAGTTACATCCAGAAAATGTATTGCCTTATGCTGTTCCTTCTCGAATGTGAATTTAATTTCGAAATCGTTAAATTGAACACTTGTAGAACGCTTCCTACCTTGTTTTCTATGAGAGCTGTCTCATCGACATAACGAACGTACAAAGGTACCTGGAAACCTAATTTTGGTAAAATAACTGTTTCCAGGTCTAACTGCCAGATTTCAGTGGTCTCTTATGCATACTATAATTGATGTCCTATGCAAGTCAACGAGATAGTTGCATAATTATATTTTCTTTCCGGAAGTTAGAATAGTATCAATGCTACCAATTGACATGGTCAATAATTTTTATAACTTTCAGAACAGAAAAATTAAAAGTTTTTTGAAGAATATAAATTGAAATGCAGACAAAAATGTGATTCACTGATTAATATTGCTCAATCAGATAGGAACACATTTCAAAACACCAGACTGAACGGTAAGTGGTTTAAAAATCTATCGGACGTTCATATACCTGAATACCTGATATGATTGAAGGAAATCTATGCACATGTTTAGACAGTTATCAAGTGGTTAGGTCTCACTATGTTAGAATAAGAGGATTCAACTCAAACAGCTTTATTTCATCATCAGGGGTTCCTCAAGGATCTCACTTGGGGACAATCTTATTCAATATTTTCATTAACGATATAATTTATGTGATAACATGGGCAAGATTTTTTACCGCATGCAGATGATTTCAAACTATTCATCGAAATTAGATGTATAAATAATGCTTAAATGTTTCGGGAAGATGCAAATAATTTCGTACTTTGGTACGAAAATAATGGTATGACTTTTAATCTTTCGAAATGTTCAAGTAATTGCTGCTTCAGACCCTTTTTTTCCCTTGTTGCAAGTAAGGTCTTGGAGGTATGGTCCGATAGACAGCTGAACTTCGTGACGCACATAGAAAAAATTGTATTTAAAGCTTTGAGAACGTTGGGATTTATCTTGCACTTCTCAACCATTTCCGAAGAGTCTCAACTTTAAAAATCCTTCACACGTCAATTGTAAGGCGAATACTCGAATATGCGTCTGTAGTGTGAAACCAATACTCTGATGTTCATAAAAAGAAACTAAAATCAGTGCAAAACAAATTTCTGAAATCAGTAGCGTCTAAATTGCGAATACCTAGAGATTCAGAATATTTGATGATAACTTCTGAAATAATCGGATTTGAATCTCTTGAAGAGGAGGAAACAGTGAGGGCTAATTTTTCTGTATAAACTGCTAAATATTCACCTGATCTTATGAAATAAAAATTCAGTACTATTACTTTAAAATGTTTTTATACTAATATAAGTGGTCTTTTGAAATATATTGCAAAAATACTGCGGCTTTATTCTCTGCTATATTCATTATTAGATGATGGCAGTCAGTACTGGCAACCTTATTTAGAAAAAGGAACTTAATTAAATGTATATGTTTCCTTTCTGGAGAATAGCGCAGTGGTTTTAAATATATTGAAAGGCATGATTTAGTATTATATTAATTTAGATGCAAACGAATGAAAATTATTGTTAATTATAAAATTAATTTGAGAGTATCTCAAGAAACGTATTTTTTGGTTACAGGTAAAGGATCCAGTTATACTCTCTTAATAATTCCAGATAAAAAAATTATTTTCTTCATTTCGGATCGATAGGGGTAAGCTATTGCTTCAATTAGATTTTTTTTACCAACGGCGATGCTTTTAGAAAGATCAAATTCCTGATTGCCTTATCTAGAATTTGATTTTACATTACTTCTACATCAAGAAACTTATGATATATTTTTCACGGAATGAAGAAACATGGTTCTTTCAAATCGTTTGTAATTTGAAACAAATTAACTTAAATGATAATAACTAAATTAAATTATTAAATTCAAAAATTAAATGTAATACAAAGCTAGAGGTTCATCTCTATGGATATAATAGTTTTAATTGAAAAAAGTTAATTTAACTTAAGAAGCTAAATCTCATATCTGAATGCTATTGATTCAATGAATCACATTTTTATTCCAGAATTTAAACTCTTTTCCATTTTTCCTTTTTGCTCGTTATTTCGCTC
Organism: Andricus curvator; assembly: GCA_932195095.1. Classification (NCBI taxonomy): domain Eukaryota; kingdom Metazoa; phylum Arthropoda; class Insecta; order Hymenoptera; family Cynipidae; genus Andricus; species Andricus curvator. Next base: position 172,625 of record CAKNYM010047829.1, read on the forward strand.
AACTGCGAACTGGATTTTTGATAGAAAACAATAGAAAAATCCAACTGATTCTTGTCAAAAGGTATTTTTGTTAACGAAATGTTTACGATTACATTTCTGGTTCTGAATGATTCTCATCTGATTAAAAATTCTAATATTCAGTTCAAAATTTAATTATTTTGTTCAAAATACAACTATTCTGTTAACAAGTCTTTTTTGTCATAAATTCAGCTGCATATTTGAAAGTTGAACCTTTGCCTAAAATTTTTTGTTTGTAGTTCACAATTCATTTATTCTATTGAAACTTCGTCTCTTTTGGTAGAAAATTAATTTTATTTCTTAAAAATTCAATTTTTTGGTTATAAATGTTACTACTTGGTTAAATGTTGCACTCTTCTTTTGAAAATGATTTTTTTTCTTTTGTAGATTTATCATTTTATTTGAAAGTTTATCTTATTGGTAAAAGTTCAACTATTTTGTTGAAGATTTGTCTTTTTTTTAGAATTATATTTTGTGGTTGGAAATTTAAGTATTCCATTTTTTGTTGAAAATTGATCTTTCCTAGTTGAAAATTCAACTTTTTTCTTAAAAATTCATGTATTTTGTTGGAAAATCGTCTCTTAGAATTAATTTCTATTGAATGTTAAACTCTTCTGTAGATTTTTTTTGTGAAGATTTATGATTTTCATTCAAAATTTATCTTGTTCATAGAAAATTCACTTTTTTTGGAAACTCGTATTTTTTTTGTTGAGAATTATATTTTATATCCAGAAATATGAATGTTCTATTTTTTGTTGAAGATGGATATTCTTGATTGAAAAATTCTTTTTTCTAGCTCGAAATTCAACTATTCTCTTTAAAATCCAGCTATTTTGTTGAAAATTCGTCTTTTTTTGGAGGAAACTCATCTTTTTGCTGAAAAATTCAACCTTTTTGATTGAAAATGCAGCAGTTTGCTTTGAAATTATTCTGTTTTGGTTGAAGATTTGCCTATTTTTTTTAAATTTTTTTGTTTTTGTTTCTTAAATTCGTCTGCTTTTAATTCAAATTTAAATCATTTTTGGGTCAAAATATCAACTAATGAATCTTTGTTAAACATTTATCTTTTTTTCTTGAAAATTAATTTTCTCAATATTTATCATTTTAGTTGATAATTCATATTTTCTTGACAAATCTAACTGTTTTTTAATTATATTGTTGAAAATTCGTTTTTTTTTGTTCTTATGGATTGAAAATTCATCTGTTATGGTAAAAAATGTATCTTTCTTGTCTAAAAAATTCGACCTTTTTACTCGAAATTCTAACAATTTGATTGAAAATGCAACTGTTTTTGATTGAATTTTAATCTTTGTATTCTGAAAATCAGACAATTCAAATGAAAACACGTCTTTGTATGTTGAAATTTGAACTACTTTGCTAGAGGTTAAAGAATATTAACTTGATTTTTCCACCAAAAGCGATCAATATTTTCAACCAAAACTAGAATCTTGAACCTATTAAATCAATTTCTAACAAAGTAGTTCAAGTTTAATCCAAGTATGAAGTTGAATTTTAAACCAAAGGATCTGATCATTTTTTTCAACTAAAAAAAATTCAATCAATATAGTTGAATCTTTAACCGAATAGTAGAATTTTCAATCGACAGAGATGAACTGTGAATCAAATATGTTATAGCAGATTTTTCAATTACAAAGAATTACTCTCAACGAAAAATAAATGGATTTTCGTATTCGGTTTTTTAATTCAGTTCGTATTTGAACGGAAAGAAAATTGGAATTTTTTTTGTCACGTAAAGTGGAGATAAATGTTTATTATTTTTCAGAAAGGGTCGTTTGGTTTTAAAAATGCTTTTTCGATAGAAAAATATATTTGAAATTTTAAATTTAATAAAGCCTTTCTGAATGAAGTGAAAAGAATAAAAACTTATTTCTTTACACATCAAAGCTTGTAATTTTGGTACTAAAGTCCATGCAAGATAATATTATTCCTGAAACTGTAGCCCTGGCTGAATAAATTGGGACGAAAGCACAGCAAAACTGGCAAAAAATTATGAAATTCTATCTATAGTTGTTTTTTGGGTCACTGATTTCAATTAAGATGTCCAAACATCCTTAGTTTATCATGTGTTTATTCAGGAATATACATGACGAAAATGTTAAACAATTTCATAAACTTGTTGTTTATATTTTGTAAGAATAACCAATTCTAATCTGTGTAAACATAGTGCTCGATTAGTTCAGCTCCGTGTATTTTTAAGGATCTATCCATGAACACATTAAATCTGATGCCAGCTACGGTGTCCTCTATAGCCCTATATTCTCGAAATCCAGGTAAATTTCCACCCTTAAGCTGCATTGCATACACCGTCTTCGTAACGTCATTTACATCTAGCTCAAATTTATGGGAGCGCCAATAAACGATATACCATGTCATTGGGGCAGGTCTTAGCGAATTTTCAGCTTGAAAAGAAAAGAAAGATATGTGAATTTTAAGAGTTTGAAAATTAATCTGAAATTAAACAGTGAATAATGTCAAATTTAAGCACTGAAATTTCAACAAATTTCATTTGGTATTCTTTCAGAGTTTACAATACAAAAACACAGCTTACAACAATCACTAATTCTTTATTAAGAGTGTTTTAAAGCATAGCATAATAATTTGTAACTGTAACATGAACAAATTGAACAATTTTGAAGGAAAAATGATAAATTAAAACTATCCAAATTTATTGGAGTTCAAATGCAGAATCATTTGAAACGGTGGAGTAATAATAAAAGATATAACCCATAGTTGCCCTGTACCAATACGGATGATACAATATTTTCTTAAGTCATGACAAAATTTCTTGAATCCAGAAAAGATTGTATCGTCCGGATTTTTATTGCTATTTTTTTTCATTGTTATTTTTTTATGCACGATTGAAAAGTTCCTAAAAATAATATTTTTTAAATGAATTCCTCTATACTCTAAGACACCCGGAAACAAGAATACCAAAATTGAAAATTCCCTAAATATAATATATTCGACCCTGTAAAATTACCGAAACTAGAAAATTCTTAAATTATTATATCGCAAATAGGAGAGATCAAACAAAAAATGGTTTTTTCATATGAGCAAAGACTTTTTTTAATTATTCGCATCTTAAATTCAAACAAAGGTATACAACAAAAGATTGGACATAAAAAAATATAAGTGATCAAAATATTTCACTCTTGCATTTGTAATAAATGAATAAAATGATTGAACAAACTATTGTTTTAGTTTTTTAAGTTCCGAAATTTTCTAATGTCGAGAATTTGCTTTCTTTGGAGACGACTGAAAAATCCCGAAAAATAAAATTCCCGGCAATATAAAATTTCCGAAAAAGAAAGTGTTTCAAATCGAAAATTCTCGGCGATCTATGATATTGCCAAACTTTGATTTCAAAAATTGTCCACATAATAAATAAAATTAAAATACTAAACAAAATTAAAAGTATGTCCATCAAGTGAAAGTATTTTTTTTTGTATACAATCTTTTTTATTATTATATCCAACAATTTTATAATTTTTTAGCTTTCAGAATTGTATAATTCAGGAAATTTCATTTGTCGACAAGTTTATAGTTTCGGATATCTTATAATGTCAGGAATTTTTGGTAATATCATAAACTGTCCGAAATTTTAATATTCCGGATTACATTGTTAGAACCTCTTATCCTGAACTATTTTTTAAAGAATAACTCGAATTGTTTTGAAAAAAAACGTTTTTGTAAATTTTCATTCCGAATCCTTAATACTAGCTGAATCGGGTTGAAACTCAACATTTCTCTTCACAATCAGCCATAGAATACGAATGAAATATTACTTTCTAATATCACCCCCATAAGTCTGCTTTATTTTGTCCCAAAAACACCATATGTTAAAAAATTAGTTTTGCGAGTAAATACTGATAATAAGATGTTTACATATATTGTATAAACAATTCATTATTATTGTGAATGATATTACCTTTGAATGTTCTAGAAATTGTGCTTTTTTTCTGAAATTTTTAACTTTCTGTCCCCTTTTCAATTAGTGTGAAGTAATCATTAGAGAGAAACATATTTCAAACAATCTCTTAACTTTCGTGAATATGTTTCGCTGACGGTGGGCTGATATCAAAATATGTTCAATTCCAAATTTTTCTTTTACGCTTCGAAATAAACTTCTTGTTGTAATTTAAAACAAAACTTTTACAAGTCATTCACATGCCTAGTTCTTCCACCTTCTCCTAATGATTCTGTTCTTTGGTTTTGTCTCTTGTGTAAGATTTCTTTTTTGCCTAAAATAATTTCTTCAAATGTTGGCAAAAGAGCAAAAATAATTCACTCGAGGAAGCAAAATACTATTTAAAAAATTATTCTTGTTGAGGTTCACCTTTCATTTGTTCATGACTAAAAAGTCAAAGTAAAATTAAAGATTTCAGAAAGAGGCCACTTTCTAGCATTACTCTAAGAGAATATAGTTATAAACCATAATAAATTCTTTAAATAAAGCATGTTTGTTAACTTGGATTAATCATTAACTCACTGAGTGAAAAGTGGACAAAAGTTTAAGAGTTCACAAAAAACCGCAACTTTTCAGCACTTATCTAAGAGAAGATAGTTATAAACAATTATAAATTGTTTGAACAATTATGTTTGTTAACTTGCATTATTCATTACTTTACTACGTAAAAATTGTTTAAAACGGTAAACATTCCATATCAACCGCAACTATACTGCATTAATAAAGAAGAAGATAGTTATAAGCAATGATATTTTGTTTAAATAATTATTTTTGCTGAAAATAATTAAGTATTAGCTCACCTTATGTGAAAAGTAGACAAATAGTTGGGAATTTTATTGAAAAAAACGCAACTTTCTAGCATGCTTCAAATTGAATATTATCAATAATAATAATAAATTGTTCAAAAAAATAATTTTGTTAATTCTAATTAATTACTTAATTTACTTCAAGTGAAAAGTACACAAAAAGTTGAAAATTTCAGAAAAAACTGAAATTTTCTAGCATCATTCTAAAAAAATATTATCAACAATAATGATAAATTGTTTGAAAAATCATGTTTGTTGACATGAATGAACTATCACCTCTCTTTAATTGGAACTTGTACAGAAAATTGAAATTTTTTTTTTAAACCGCGACTTTCTATCTCTATTCTAAGAGAAAATTGCTAAAAACAATAATAAATCGATTCAACAATTTATTTAAATATATCATTATTGACATAAAGCAGTATTTTATGTATTAGAAAAAATTTGCGTTTGAAAAAACGTAAAAGAACCATAATTAGGGCCAAAACCTCGCAAACCCCATTGTTTCGCTTATGGGTTTTTTTGGGGACCTTATAAAATAGACTTACGGGCGCGATATTTGAAAAGTAATATTTTATTCGTATTTTATGGCTAATTGCGAAGAGAAATGTTGTGTTTCAACTTGATTCAGCTAATATTGAGAATTCTCAATAAAATTTACAAAAGCGTCTTTTTTTCTTATGAAAAATACATGTTAAACTTCATGGGGCGCCACTTCTAAATATCGTCTGAAAAAAAATGGATTTACTTTTGTGTGAATTCGAACAAATTTCCGGGCATTATTCATAAATTTCGAAAAAGAATTTTTTGATTTCTTCTACTCAGCACCCAATCTCATTCCTCTCCAACCATGATTTTATCAGCATCCTCAGCATCCAATACTAATTCTCCTTTGATCTCTCCTCTAATGTAACTCCTCTGTCCATACGCAATCTTAAAAATATAAATGAATCTGAATTTCTTGAGCACCCCTTCACTTATAACAGAAATAGAATTTTTACTGAAAAGGATAGAAATAGAAAGATGATTTGTCTGACTACATTTTTATCTTCAGCTTTTGACACCTCCTTGGATCACTTCTTATATCAAATATTTGATACAAGAAAGAGAGAAGAAACGTAGATTGGCTAAGAAAACAACAAAAAGTATTGTTCAAGCCTAATTCCTTAAATTGAGAAACTTAGTACAAGCCAAAATCGGGGATTCATACAATCAATATTATTACAATTCTATCAAAAACAGAGATAAAAATGAAAACATCTGGCTTCTCTTGAAACGGCTTGGACATATTCCGTCTAAACACTTGGCTCCTGATAACCATTTCTCCCTTGCAGACCTTTTAACAGCTTTTACTACAAAATTCACACTCCTTCTGCCTCCTCAGTTCCGTCTACTTTTGATGATACTGAATAATTCTTTTCTGACATATCGCAAGAAACCCTAATTGAAAAACTCTTCGAGGTAAAACAAAATGCTCAAGGATCTGATGGTATTTCAATTACAATAATTCGCCTTGGTTTACCAGTCATTGGCGTTATTCTCTTGCACATCTACAATGTATTTCTGCAGGTGAGAATATTTCCTGATGCCTGGAAAGAGGCGATTATTCGCCCTGTTCCTAAGATATATAACCCTACCTCTCCCACAGACTTTGTCTTATGTCCATCCCATGTGCTTTGTCTAAACCCTTCGAACGCATTGTCCATCAGCAACTTACTGCACAAATTAAAACAAACAATGTAATGGACCCAATGCAATCTGGGTTCCGTGCCAGGCATAGTACACTTACAGCTTCACCTGAAGTAACTTCTGACCTTAAACTTGCAATTGATAGAAGGGAAATAACGGTTGTTGTTCTTTTTGACATCTCTAAGGCGCTTGATACAGTTAACCATAATCTACTCTTGACTAGGCTTAAATCGCTTCACCTCTCGAAAATGGTTGTTAAATGGTTTGAATCTTATCTTAGTAATCGTTCTGGAAGAGTACAAATTAGCAATGGCGAGCGATCTGATTGTGGGGAGGTTAAGAGTGGTGTTCCTCAGGGATCCACGCTTGTACCGACTTTATTTATTATGTATACCTCTGAACTTGGTAGTGAACTTCGTCATTGCAGCTATCACAAATATACTAAAGACATCAACATTCACCTTTCCGGGCCTATTGTCAATCTTAAGAGCTTATTTCAAGAGGTACAGGCGGATATTGATCTAGTGGTGCAGTGGGCCTTGAAAAGTGGCCTCACTCCTAACCCTGCTAAAACTATAACTATAATCATAGGACCTTCTTCCTCTCCATCAGTTGAAACACTTGCAACCCTAACTCCTCTCTTGATCGATGGGCGTCTCATCCCCTTTTTAGAATCTGTGAAAGATTTAGGCTATATTCCTAATCGCTCTCTTACATGGAATGAACAAGTTGCGGATATTTCAAGGAAAACCTTCAAAGTCCTCCAACAGCTTAACAGGAATAAAGAATCACTTTCTAAGTCAAGTTGCATCCTTATAGTTAAACGCTCATCCTTCCTTTCTTTGACTAGGGCTGTGTGGTATATGACGATATTACTGATGAGCTGAATGCCAAGCTTGAGCGTACGCTTCTTGCTTGCATTTGGTTCATCTATAATATCCCCAAAAGTGGACATATTACTCAATATAAAGAAAGAGCAGAACTTATCAACGTCGCCAAAAGAAGACAATTTTTATAAGTAATTTGCTTTATAGCCTATTCAGTAATGAAGCTTCGCACTATCTCCTTAACCTCTTCCATTTTATTGACAAAGATGAACCGACACGTTCCAAACTCCGTGAAAGGAAAACGGTACTCAAAATTAAGCCACACCGCACGTCTAAAACGTAAAGGTCTTTCATTATTCATGGTGCTCGCCTTTGGAACAAAGTACCTATAACTATTGGAAATGCACCTACCCTCGAAATCACACATTGGTAACACTTAAATCTTCAAATTAAAAAAATATATATGAGTGTGTGCACGAATGCGTATTTACTTCTAACTAATTATATTTTCGTATGTATATTTGCGTATGTACATATGTTTATAGTATCCTGTGAATATCCCACATCTAATTATGTGTATTATAGTTTATTTCTTCACTCTGGCTGAATACCTATTTTTGAATTTAATCGTCAAATCGGTGGTCGTCACATTTTAATTTTAATATGTATCACCTGTTCCTCATAGCAGAATCAATGTGAACAAAGAGAATGAATGAATTTAAAAATTATTATCTACAATAAACTTAAAAGCAAACTGATAATGTTTTTCAAAAATCATATAACACTTTCATGTACCTCGTATCTGGCTGGGTCCTAGAAGACCTAAGAATTCTCCTTCTTTAGATACATATGACGTCAGTCCATGGCCTGCTACTTCAGCATAACGGATTAAAAAATCTTTTGTTCTCCAATATACCGATAAAGGAAAACGACAGCCGGGAAACCAGACATGATTCACATAATGGTCTGCACCTACCCACAGCTCAATCGGATGCCCCTTATAACGGCTAGTTTCATTTGGGTTGCCTGGAGGTCTTGCTACAAGCAAGAGTCCCGTTCCTTCTATAACGTCACCTTCTATAGGATTCACTGCATTCAGTTCTGTAAAAAAAACACAATTCAAAAAGACAGCGTTTAAGAATCACTAATTTCAACATCTAAGGTTTTTAAAGCCATGAATAATCTGCTTATTTAACTTGTGAAAAATTAGCCAAAGTAGGCACCAAGCGCCTAAAAGGAAGGGCTTCGTAACCTGTATATTGTAGTATTAAAAATGTTCAACTTTTCATTTTTTCACTTCACTTAAAAAATGTAGTAATGGCGATAGATTGATAATAAAACTAAAAATGATTGCTAATGTCTGATTGCCAAATAGATGACCATTTTAGACACTTTTATTTTAATCAAGGTCACCCAAGAATATTGACTTGATACTTTGCCTAGAGGTTTTTTCGAGATCCTAGTTGAACAAACTGAAAGGATTTTTGGAGCAGATCAATATAAATAAATTGATTAATAATTTTGACTTGTTTTAAAAATGAATTTTTTCAGAATTTCAAAAAATATTGATTTTGGAAAAAAATGTTGTTCACAAAAGTTGTATATCTCGTCGAAAAACATATTTTTTATATTCTCATTTTCTTTCAAATCAATATTTTTCGAGAAAAATGACAAAAATGAATATTCGGATTTTTTTTTTGCTTTTGGAAAAGGGGTTCGGCGTGAGTGGTTGGAGAGGTTGTGGTTCGCACCCACTCATGCCGACCCCCTTTTCCAACGCCCCAGAAAAAAAGCACGCATCCTAATGGTGGCCATTTTTTTGTAACAAAAAATCTGAAAATTCATTTTTGTCATTTTTCGCGAAATATATTGATTTAAAAAAAAAGTATACTTATAAAAAATAAATAAATGAATGTTCAACTGTTCAATTAAATAAATGAATAAATGTTTAATTCTGATCATCCTAAGAGCAATTCAGAAGGATAAAGAAGTTAAAAAAAGATTTACAGCAAAATTGAAAATGATTTTTTTATTTTGAAAAACGAATTTCATATGAAAATTGAGAAACACTTTAAAACATTTCAAATAGTAATCGAAAAAGTAAGCCTTTTATGAACTTTGAAAAATTATTAGAAAATGAGAAAAGTTTCTCTAGATTCTAAGGAATATTTTCAATGTTTTGTTTTTTAATTAACTTTCAGAGAATATTTCAAAATATTTCCAAATATTATTTCCAAAATTGTCGAAAAAAATTCCGAAAGATTTTAAGGCGATTTTTTTAATTTTGCAGAATTTTCAAAAAAATGTTGCAAAAATTCAAATACTTCGAAAAGATATTGATCAGGTTTAGAAGTTTGGAAGATAATGATGAACGATTTAGGATTTTAAAATATTTTAACGGAAGTATAATAAAATTCAGATTTTGGAAGATTGCGAAAAAAAGAAGATTTTTAAGAATTTTGAAAGGTTTCAAGATAATAGAAAAAAATATTAAGATTTCTGGGAAAATTGGTAAAGATTTTTCATTTAAAAAAATGACTTTGAAGAGAAGATGGAAAAATATTTTCTAACATTTGAAATAGTGCTCGAAAAAAGAAGCATTTCAGGGACTTTGGAATCTTGTAAGAGAATGAAAAAAATTTCTTAAGATTTCTAGGATAATTTTCAATGTTTTGTCTCTTCAATTAATTAAAAAAGCGCATTTTAAAAGATTTCGAAAGATTTTCAATGAAAGAAAATTGTCAGTGTCAGTAAGAAAAAAATTACCGGTACCGACAATGAGATTTCTTAGAAAATTTGAAATGATTTGGATTTCATTTTAAAAGATAAATTTTGATTATTCAAGATTACAAAATATTTCAAAAAAGAATGACATATGATTTGAAAATAATTTAAATTCAGAGAAGATTAGAAAAATTTTGAACAAACTATTGAAAAATATCTCAAAGAGTTTTGAAAATATTCCCAAAATTTTCAAAAAAAAATCTGAAAGATTCTATGGCAATCTTTTATAAATTTCAGGAAAAAAATCTAATCAGTTGCTGAACAGAAATTAATCGATATTCTCCCTATTTTTGAATTTAAACAATTTTTTGAATAAATAATTGAAATAATTCAGATATTGAATTTGTTACAAAAATAGTATATAAAAAGTAAGCGTGAAGAAATGAGTAAAAAAAAAACAATTTTTTTCGCGGTAATTATTTGAAGATTAGTGTTAACAAATGTTCTCCTATTCCCGTTTTTAAGTTTCATTTGTAGAATTCCTCTTTTTTCTCCTGCTTTAAGCATTTTAAACCAAAAAGTATGAATTTTTATCCAACATGATCAATTTTCGAACAAAAAAGAGGAATTTTTAACAAAATGCATGTTTTTTTTAACTAAGAAAGATCAATTTTTAATAAAAATATTAACTTTCAGTTGAGAAAGGAAAAGTTACACAGTTAGTTTAAAAAATTAATTATCCACCAAAACGACGAATATTCAACAAAATAGTTCAATCATCATTCAAAACATATTATTGATTTTCAACCAAACAGTTGCACTTTTAACCAAAAATGTTGAAATTTCTACCAAAAGATTGGAATTTTCAATAAAATCGATGATTTTTCAAACAAAAGAGATGAATTTTCAACCAAATAGTTGAATTTCCTACTCAGAAAAGATAAGTTTTCAATAAACAATGGAATAATTAAGTTTTTACTAGTGAAAAAATTAGTTTTCAACCAAAAGAAAATCGAATTTTCAAAAAAACAGTTCAATTTTCCAGCGCAGGAATGAATTTCCAACTAAAATTATGATTCTTCAACAAACAAACAAAAAAGATGAGTTTTCAATAGGATCGACAAATCCCATTCAAAAAATTTGCATTTTTCACAAATTTATTCCCGGCGTATTTTTGAGCTTTTTTTGGGCTCCTCGAAGATACCCACTCTGATTTTTGAGCTCCAACCCTTATCGTAAAAGATCAACCACTTGGAACCACGCAGATACGACTTTGTCAAAAAATAATGTTTCAGGAATTTTAAAGTATCAATAGAGTCTCTGATTTTTGGGATCCTCGAAAATACCCACTCTGATTTTTGGGCTTCAACCCTCAACGTTAAAAATCAACCCTTTGGTACCACGCAGATTTGGCATCGTCAAAAAATAATCTTTTTGAGAATTTTGCAGTGTAGATAGTCTTTGATTTTTGGGGTTCTCGAAAATACCCACTCTGCTTCTTGGGCTCCAACCCTTATCGTTAACCCTTATCGTGGCTAGTGGCTCTGATTTTTGGGCTACTTGTAAATACACACGTCCAAAAATCAGGGGCTCTAGCCACATTGTAAAATTTTTAAAAAGATTATATTTTGATAAGGTCATATCTGCTTGGTACAAAGGGGATGATTTTTAACGTTGAGTATTGGAGCCCAAAAATCGGAGTGGCTATCTACGAGAAGCCCAAAAATCAGAGACTCTAGCCACATTGCAAAATTCTCAAAAAGATTATTTTTTGACAGTGTCATATCTGCGTGGTACCAAGGGGTTGATTTTTAACGTTAAGGGTTGAAGTCAAATAATCGGAGTGAGTATCTTCGAGGAGCCCAAAAATCACAGAATCTAGCCACATTGTAAAATTCTCAAAAAGATTATTTTTGGACAATGTCATATCTGCGTGGTAACAAGCGGTTGATTTTTACAGTTAAGGGTTGGAGTCCAAAAATCGAAGTGAGTATCTTTGATTAGCCCAAAATCAGAGACTCTAGCCACATTGTAAAATTCTCAAAAATATTATTTTTTACAATGTCATATCTGCGTAGTACCAAGGGGTTGATTTTTAACGTTAAGGGTTGAAGTCAAATAATCCGAGTGGATATCTTCGAGAAGCGCAAAAATCAGAGCCTCTAGCCACATTGTAAAATTCTCAAAAAGATTATTTTTTGACAATGTCATATCTGCGTGGTAACAAGGGGTTGATTTTTAACGTTGAGGGTTGGGGTCAAGAAATCGGAGTGGGTATCTTCGAGGAGCCCAAAAATGATAGACTCTAGCCAGATTGTAAAATTCTCAAAAAGATTATTTTTTTACAATGTCATATCTGCGTGGTACCAAGGGGTTGATTTTTAACGTCAGGGTTGAAGTCAAATAATCGGAGTGGGTATCTTCGAGAAGCCCAAAAATCAGAGACTCTAGCCACATTGTAAAATTCTCAAAAAGATTATTTTTTGACAATGTCATATCTGCGTGGTACCAAGGGGTTGATTTTTAACGTTAGGGGTTGGAGTCCAAAAATCGGAGTGGGTATCTTTGAGGAGCCTAAAAAAATCCCAAAAATACGCCGGGAATAAATTTGTGAAAAATTCAAATTTTTTGAAGGGGATTGATTTTCGAACTTAAGGGGAAATTTTTTTTGCGGATTTCAAGAGCCCTAAAAAAGCCCAAAATTCTGAGCTATGTAAAATCGCAAAATTCGATTGTGGAGGTGCTAGCTTAATAGACCTGATCATATTGACGTTCTTGTTTTTTAAAAGTGTTTTCGTGATCAACTTATAACAGCAAAAGAAACGTTTTTCCTCTGAACTTTTTCTATCACATTTTATCCCTCAACATTGTCTATAACGTTTTTCCTCGGATATTTCCGAATAACATTTTTACCTCACGATTCTGTTTACCTTTTTTCCTCTGAACTTTTTCGGTTACTATTTTTCCTCGGGCTTCATATGTTTTTCAGCTAAATGAACATTTTAAAATATTGATTTAACTTTTCCTCGAATGTTGAAAAGTGTTCCGAAAAACTTGTCAAAATCATAAAATCAAGAGTATATTCTAATCTGCAACTCTAAATCAAGTGCACTATTAAACATCAGGTAATTGCCGAGTATTCATACAAAATATTTAGTAGTGCATTGTTAACTTTTGGGAACCAAAAGTCTGAGATTCGTCGTTAACCTAACTTTTTTCATAAGCTGCAAATTCGTATTTCGTTATATTTTATTATATATCTAATTAAATTTGAAGTTGCAATTTATAAAAAAATGAAGTTTCAGGACAAATATTGGACTTTTGGTTCCCGAAAATTAATAATGCGCTAGTGAATATTTTGTATGAAAACTCAGCAAGTACATAATGTTTAATAGTGCAGTTGATTTAGATTTAGAGAGTGCGAAGCAATCTTGATTTTATGATTTTTATCAGTTTTTATGAACTTTTTTCTAGATTTGACCAGTATTTGATGTTAAGATTTCAAAATGTTCAGTTGGCTAAACAATTTTTAAATTTTAAACCAAATATTTTTTTAGACGTCCATTAAAATAATTTTTAAGTAGGCTGATTTAGCGCGAATTTTTCTTGTCTTTCAAATTATTCTAATTACAAAGAGGTAGGTTCAGTTTTTGCACAGATGTTTGTCTTTGAAGTGAATTACGAATTTTCAAACAGTCAGACTCAAACCACCTGTTTGAATACTACTTGTTTCTTTGAATCAACATTTTTTTGTCGACCACAGGAAGTAAATTTAAATACCAATTTGCAATTATTTTGCAACATTTCTTCAGCTTGGTTCGCTGACATCTTCAGGTTAATATTATACAGTCAAGAGTTCGTATAGAATAAAAATTTTTAATTGACAAAAAAAATTTGTTTTTCAACTAGCAGGCCTCACAGTCCCTATGGGATAAAATATATTGACCAAAGGGTACTTTTCACCACGCTCATAGGGTACTTTTTTCGCCCTCAAAGGGTAAAAAATTCAGGATAAATTTATAAGACTTCAAAACAATTCAAGTTAAATTCTAACGAATTCGAATGAATTAGAAACAATTTTAAAAGTCAAAAAAATTCCATTGATTTCCATAACATTGGAATAAATTTAGAGGAATTTAAGATAAACGAGAAGAATTCGATGAAATTCATAAAAATTCAAGGTGAATTAAACAAAAATTTAAATGAATCGAAAACAATTTTAAAATATGAAGAAACTTTTATGAAATCAGTAATTTTGAAATAAGCTTAGAAAAATTCATGAGAATTAAAAAGAATTTTATGAAATGCCTAGGAATTCAAGGTGAGGTTAAAAGACTCCAGGATTAATTAATTAAGTATAATTGATAAATCTAGAATAATTCCAGTGTAGTGAAAAAATTCAAGGGAATCCCAAAGAACTTAAAAGAATTCAGGGTGAATTTCAAAAAATAATTTCACATCTCTTCAAATCTTTGAAACCCTACTAACTTCTAACTGAAAAAATGTCTAATGACTACAAAACAATTCAAAAAAATTCAAATGAATTGCAAAAAGTTTTGAAAATCGAAAAAATCTATTTCTGTAAAATTTGAGTGAATTTACAGGAATTTAAGGGAAACGAGAAGAATTCGATGGAATGCATAAAAATTCAAGGTGAATAAAAAAAAATTCAAATGAATTGACAAAAATGTTTGAATATGAAAATAATATAAAAATATGAAAAAATTAATTGAATTGAGTAAGTTTGAAATGAATTTTAGAAAAAAAATTAAAGAGAATTCAAAAGAATTTGAGGAAATGCTTAAAAATGTAAGGTGAGTTTTAATGACTTCAAGATGAATTAAATAAATCTTTTAAAAAATGCATTGACCTGGGTAAAATTGAGTGCATCTAGAAGAATTCAAAAGGATTTAAAAGAATTCAGGATAAATTAATAAGAATTTAGGGCGAATTCTAAATGAATTGCAAAAAATATTGGAAAATCTCTTAAAATCTTTGAAACCGTACGAAATCCCTCATTTCTGGTGAATAAATTCTTTGAAATCCATTAAAATATTAAAATCCCTTAAAATGATTAAAAGCCATGGAAATTCCTTGAAACTGTTTAAATCTCTTTAAAATGCCTTGGAATCTTTTAAAATACACAAAAATGTTTCAAGTCCTTTGAAATTCTATTAAATTACTGAAATCAATTAACAATTTCTTTATAATCTTTTCAAATAACGTGGAATATTTCTAATCCCTTAAAATATTCCAAATCCTTTGGTCATTTTATGAATTAATCTGCAGAACCAATTATATAAAAACTGTTGAAAAATCAAAAAAATCAAATGAGTTATTGAAAATTGAGTAAATTTATAAGAATTCTAATAAACTAAAGAATTCAGAAGAATTTCAAAGAATTCAGGATCTCTTAAAATTATTAAAACCAATAAAAAATTCCTTGGAATCTTTTAAGATTTCCTAAAATATTTCAAATCCTTTGAAATCCTACAAAATAACTCACTTCTCGTGAAAACATTTTTTTATCCACTAAAATATTATAAAAACCTTGTA
Source organism: Andricus curvator (assembly GCA_932195095.1). Lineage (NCBI taxonomy): Eukaryota > Metazoa > Arthropoda > Insecta > Hymenoptera > Cynipidae > Andricus > Andricus curvator. The sequence goes on from CAKNYM010047829.1 coordinate 188,233, forward strand.
AAATTCTATGATGATATTTCCTGAAATCCTGGAAAATGTATTAATATACATTGAGAGTTTTGAAATCCCTTAAAGTCATTGAAATCCTCCGAAATCTTATCTTCCGAAATTGTAGAAAATTCTTTATCCTAAAATATTTCAAACGCTTCGAAATTCCTTCAAATGAATTAATAATTTCTTGAATTATTTAAAAATTCCCTAAAATATTTCAAATTCTTTGAAATCACACTAAACTACTAAGAACAATTAAAAATTATTTGAAATCTTTTAAAATAACCTAAAATATTCTCAAATATTTTGAATCCTTTACAATCTTTTGAAATCCCTTGAAATTCGTTAAAGCTATTGAAAATGCCAATTAATAAAAAATTCCTCGGAATCTTTTAAAATTCGGTAAAATATTTCAAATTGAAAGCTCTTGAAAATGCCTTAGAAGTTTTAAAAATACCCTTAAATCTTAAAAATCCCTTCAAATTATTGAAATCCATTACAAATTTCTCGGAATCTTACAAAATAATCTGAAATTTATCAAAACAATTCACGACAATTCAGTGACTAATGTGATCTTTTCATTTGAAAAAATGAATAAAAAATAATTTGAGAAAAAAGTGACTAATAGTGACTCTTGTGTGGCAGCCCTGATTTTTTTCACAGTTACTTCTTACAGGAATTCCCTGATTTTTGCTATTTTTTTCAAAATGCTCTTGCACTGAGCGAAGAATTCCCGTGTACTTCGGGTTCACACACCAATAGTTCGGGTGCTTTCTCTTTTTTTCTGTTTCACACGAAGGTTTGGCGCGCTTGCACTACTGAGACGTGCGATCACCCCAACCATTCGGGTGCTCACCTGAAACAGCAGCGGCCGAAGTGGTGGGGCGCCCGCCCGAATAGTTGGGGAGCTTGCACGAATGATTCGGGAGATTCGAGTCGTCAACCGCGTTGGATGTTGCGCGTTCGACGTTTGCGCATGTTCGCTAATGGCCGCAGCTGATGTACCTTCCCAAATGTCACTGTTTCTAGTTTATGTCGATTTTATTGTTCGTGTGCGAGATGTCATTGGAATAAAGTGTAACTATTTATCTGGTTTTTCTTTGGATAATCATTAACGAAGGTAAGAGAAATATAAAACATTATTCTTTGCTTGCACATAAGTCGAAAAATCAAATCAATAGCGAACATGCGCAAACGTCGAACGCGCAACATCCAACGCGGTTGACGACTTGAATCTCCCGAATCATTCGTGCAAGCTCCCCAACTATTCGGGCGGGCGCCCCACCTCTTCGGCCGCTACTGTTTCAGGTGAGCACCCGAATGGTTGGGGTGATCGCACGTCTCAGTAGTGCAAGCGCGCCAAACCTTCGTGTGAAACAGAAAAAAAGAGAAAGCACCCGAACTATTGGGGAGTGAACCCGAACTACACGGGAATTCTTCGCTCAGTGTGGAAGCTTTGATCTTATTAAAAATGTTTCTGAAGTTCCATTAAGGGGCTAAAAATAGGGTACCGTAGGCACCAAAATTTTAAAATAGGGTACTTTAGGGACCTTAACTTAATATAGGGTACAATAGGGGATATGGGGACCGATCTGTGAGGCCTGAACTAGTCTAAATTCAAATTAATGTTTGCACGTCCTCACCTTACAGACGACGTGTAAAAGTTAATTCAAATTTCGACTATTTTATAAGAATAATTTTTTTTGTCAATTGAAAATTTTAGTTCTATGTGAACTCTTGATTGAATAATATCAGCCTGAAGAGGTCAGCAAACCAAGCTGACATAACTTTTCTTGCTGAAGAATATAGTCCCAAGGGATGATGCGGTCCCGTGGGGTTAAGTCCCGGTTAAGGTTAAAGTTAAGGTTAAGGTTAAGGTGCGTGGAGGTCCCGAGAAAAAATGTAAGGCGGACGGATAAATCCACTTTCATTAAAAACTATGTTTATAGAATGAGATATGCAGACAGTTTAAACAATGATTCGAGCAGAACAGATTTGCGTTTATTCAACGTTATTTTTGCCGAAGTTCCACTTACAAGACGTCGAGACCTTTTAAGATTGCTCAATCCTGAATGCGTGTAATTTCAATTTTGAAATGTATGTGTTCATATGTAATAATTTAAATTGAATAATTTTTAGAAGAAAAAGTTTTGCAGCCAGGAATTAAATACAGAAACATTTTAATTTCTGCGCATTAAAAAATAAGCTTCATATAATTTTGAGTGTTCGAAATTCAATAAATAGTTGAAAAAAGCCTCAAGATTAAAATAATATCATGCATGAAAAATGTTCGAAGCATATAATAAGGAAAAGTTACAAAGCTTAAAATGAAGATCTGTAAAAATTGGAAAATCGCAAATTGAAGTGTCTTTATGTCTAACGTATGTTAATTAAAAAGCGTAGTCTGAACTTTAGCTTAATAATTAAGAAACTTTAATTCTGAAAATATATGTTATATTTTGTATTTACATTGAGGTTTGTATTATATTGAGTAAACTCACCATTGAAATGCAGAAAAACCTTGATCACAAGGAACAGACTACTGATAAGTATCTTCATTTTGCTGATGAATCTCGTACACGATGAAGGAGAAAGATTGAAAAAATTCACTGGTATATATACTTATCAGTATCCGGTATTATTACCCAGAAAACCTACAGAATTATGAAAACATCGAATTGGGGGAGACTACGTGGAACACGCATGATGATGTTTGTCAGGCTAGAACAGACAGTTAAAATTGAAAACAAGATCAAATAGACCCTGTACGCTCTCCTTGTATAAATACAATAGCTAGCTTTATATCTCAAGTAAAAATTATTATCAGTACAATCAAACTAGCTTGTGAAATGAAAAAATGCCTGTGTTTCAACTAGCTTTAATCATTTTTTTTCTGATTTATTCTTTCTACAAAATTTTAATTAAATAAATTATGAAAGTTATATCTCTTTTAGAATTGCTTTTGATCAAATATTCTCATCATTATGTTAACTTTCCTACTGTCTCTATGGGTCCAGCTATGGATTTGATTACATTCAAAAATGGCTTATAACTTTAGAATGTGTTGAAAAATTTTCTAGTGTTGCACTGGAGTATTTGTTTAAATAAGTCTTTTCATTTATAACTAAAACCACCCAAAGAATTCCAAATCAGAAATAAGAAACAGACATACTTTCTCAAGATTCTAGTAAATATCGCCATGTCCGTAGTAATAATAATAATAATGATAAAATAATGATTACTTATAAGAAACTAACCCTATCGGATGTAGCGTACTCCATCTCAGTTGCCTTTAATTTAAACAGCTAGAAAAATTCAAATTAAAAATAGTCCATCCAGACACCTTCTCAAGACTAGTACGTTTTCTTATCCTCACAATAATGTTCAAAAACGCTAAAAAACAACCCCTAGTAGATTTTACGAACCCCATCTCACATGTCATCAACTAAAACAGCCAAAACAATTTGAACTAAAAAATAATCAAACCAGATACCTGCCAAATAGATTAGCTATTATTATTTAAGGAATGCCGCCTCCGCTGAATTTTTTTTGCATTTAAAATATTTGTAAATTTTTTTTAATTCAAAAATTTTATTTTTATTTTTTAGACTCGATTCCCATATGGAAATTTCTCAATAACATGTTTTTCTTTAATAATTCAGCTTCTAGAGTTCATATAGTTAAAAATAAATACTGACATCAGTTTCGACGAATTGAGTAAATAAATTTTTGTGCTTCAATCTGAATTCTGAAATATCAATATCTCAGAAGGACAGGTTTTGATAAAAAACGATTCATGAGATAACGAATGTAGTATATGATGATAATAAAAAAAGTTGGAATTATTAGATTTTAAATTGAATGGAAGAAAATTATTCAGATCAACATAAAACATCTTTTTCGATTGATATTAATTACAATGAATGTACAAATAATAATTTCCCAGATAAGGAAACACTCTTTCATTTTATAATTATAATTTTTCTATATTTCATGAAAATCTTATAATATAAACCATTTACGATATTTTGCAAGTCAATGCAACAATTAGGTCTGCTTCTCAACACTTAAAATATGAAAATTATAATTTCATTATTTTTACTCTATGTAGTACAATTAATTAAACAAATAGTTACCGCAATAACATTTTTTAATTCAAAAAATTGTTTAAATTCGAAAATAAGGTGAACATCGATTAATTTTTGTTCTACAACTTAGTTCAATCGTTGTAAATAACTTCTGTGCGTCCTGGATGACAAGTTATTTTAAATAATATGATTAGATATTTCCCCTAACATTTACGAAAAATTTCCTTAGAATCTTCTGTATTTTTTTTGTGTGAATTTTGGGAATCTTTTGAAACTTTTTGAGATGTTTTTCAGTAATTTGTTTAATTTTTGTTTAATCTTCTCTAAATTTAAATTCTTTTTAGATCGTATGCCATTTTTTTAAAACATTTTGTAATCTTCAATTCTTGAAATTTATCTTCAAATTAAAAATCTTAATAATTAGAAGTTTTTTAAGAAATCTTATTGTCGGTACCGGTTTTTTTTTTCACCGTGTTATGAAAAAAGTTTTTTCTCAATATTGGAAAATCATTAACAATACAAAAATTCTCTTTTATAAATAATGTTTAGAAACGTCTATAAATAAAATTTATAGTAAAATAAAAAAATGCATTAGATTCGTAAAGTCTATGTTTAAAAGTATTAAAAAAAATTTTTTTTGTAATTCGAAATCCAGAAATTTTGGACTGAAGAGGGTTTGAGCCAACTTTTATACATTTTTTTAACAAATTTTTGAAGTCAATAATTTCTGAAGGATTCTGAGAATTTGTTCTGTGAAATATCCTGTTTTCCATAAAAGGTAAAAGATTATAGAGATCGTGACATCAATTTTAAGGAATTTATTCAATAATTGTTTTCAAACATCTCTTTAACTCATTCAAATTCATTCTTCAAAATAAAAAATCATTGCAAATTTTTCCAGGAATTTAAAAAACTTTTTTGATTTTATTGAATCCTATCAAAACTCTTAAAAATCTTCTTTTTCTTCGGAATCTTTGAAAACCTGGATATTACTTTACATTCTTTAAAATCTTGTTTCATCTGAAATGGTTTATCAATCTTTTCAAAACTTCTAAAGACTTGTAAATTTTACGGAATCCTATTCGATAATTTCGGAAATCTTCAAAATCTTTTGAAATGTGATTTCAAATTAATTGAAATAAAACATTGAAAATTATCCCAGTAATCTTAAGAAATTTTCTTCATTCTCTTGCAACCGTGTAAAGTCCCTGAAATCCTTTTTTTCGATAACTGTTTCAAATGTTAGAAAATATTTGAACATTTTGTTTTCAAAAGCATTAGAAAAAATCACTCGCAATTTTCCCAGGATTATTATTAAGTTTTTTCTTCATTCTCTTGAAACCTTTAAAAATTCTTTAAAATATTCTTTTTTCGCAATCTTCAATCATCTGGATTTTTCGTTACATTCTTTCAAATCTTTTAAAATCCTAAACTGTTCATCATTCTTTTCAAAAGTTTTGAATAGCTCTTCAAAGTATTTGAATATTTTGAAAATAATCCTTAAAAACATTATTAAATATTCTCAACAAATTAAATAAAAAAGAAAAAAACAATAACAATTTTCCTTGGAATCTTGAAATTTTTTTGTATTTTCTAATAAATTTTCAAATTTTCTGAAAAGTTTATTTTTTTATATCTATTTCAAATATTTTAAAATGTTTCTCAATTTTCACTTAAAATTAATTTTTCAAAATGAAAAATCATTTGAAATTTTCCTGCAAATCTTTTCTGCAAAATTTTCTGAATATATTTTTTTAAATGAACAAACTTTTTCCTAAAATTTCTTTAAAATTCTGCAAAATTGAAAAAAAATTCTCTTAAAATCTTCCAGAATCCTTTTTGACTATTTTAAAAATCTTTTGAAATCTTCCTAAATATTATCTTCAAATTAATTTTTAACAAAACATACAAAGCGTTTCTATTACAACTACTCGTTTCACCACTGAATTGGTAAATATCTCAACTGATCAAATAATTAATTTTTCAAATTTAAATTTTAGCAATTTTGGTTTAGAGAGACCTGCAATTATCATTTTTTTTAAACAAATATTATAGATTTTTTTATTGATTCGAACAAATTTCCGAGCGATGTGCATGAAAATTCGAAAAAAAAAATTAGGCAGGCTAAACATTTATTTTGTGCCAGAGATTAATGAAAAAAATGTTTTAATCTAATTGAAAAAAACTAATTAACTAATAAACTTTTTCAGATTCGATTAGCGAAAAGTGAGCCACTGAAGATTGATAGAAAATTACTAATTTTAGTAGTCGAGATATTTCCTAATTCAATAGTGGATAACTAATCGCGTAGTTGACAGCAAATTATTTATAACTTCATATAATAATTTTAAAAGACTATTTTAATGGAAAACGTTGAAAATACAAAAGTTCATTAAAGCGACGAAATATTGTTACATTCTCAACTCTATTGAAACGAGAGTAAGGTCACGCTGTGGAATTGTAAACGTGACGTAGCATGTCTTAATTTAAAGTCATCGCTATCTGATTGTTTCAACAAATTTAAGGAAAAGAAGAATGTAAAAAAATTTTAAAACTCTAATGGATCAATATGGATCAATATGAATCAATACATTAATTATGCACATTCAGGAATCTCGTACGCTACTTTTCAACTGTTTTTGATTTTCAATATTTATTTTTCGGTTTCAAATTATCTTATTTTCTATGGAAAATTGCAAAGATTTAGCAAAATTTGTAAACATTGTTTGCCTTGATTGAGCATCAGCTTGAATAAGTATGAAATTGAGTGCCGAAAGAAGATAATCTTGATTTTATAGATTTTTTCCTTATGCAAAAGATACTTGGAGGTCTCTCTAAATCTAAATTACTGTAATTCAAATTAAACAAATTAATTATTTGATCAGTTGAGATATTTACCAATTCAGTAGTGAAAAAAATAGTAGTAATATAAGCGCTTTGTATGTTTTGTTAAGAATTAATTTAAAGATAATATTAAAGAAGATTTCAAAAGATTTTTAAAATAGTCGAAAAGGATTCTAGAAGAATTTAAGGCAATTTTTTTTAATTTTTCAGAATTTCAATGAAATTTTAGGAAAAATTCTTTTCATTTTGGAAGATATTTAGAAGGTTTTGAGGTGAAGGAAAGATTGGCAGGAAAATTGCAAATGATTTTTTATTTTGAAAAATGAATTTTAAGTGAAAATTGAGAAACACTTTAAAACATTTCAAATACATATCAAAAAAATAAGCTTTTCAGAAACATTGAAAATTCATTATAAAATGAAAAGATTTTTTCAAGATTCCAAGGAGAATTTTTATTTTTTTCTAAATTAATTTTCAGAGAATATTTAAAAATGTTTTCAAAGATTATTTCTAGAATATTTGAAGAAGATTCTGAAGGATTTTAAGGCAATTTTTTTTTAATTTTGCAGAATTTTAAAGAAATTTTTGGAAAAATTCTGTTCATTTTCAAAGATATATAGAAGGTTTTGAGGTTAACAAAAAATTGGCTGGAAAATTGCAAATATTTTTTTATTTTGAAAAATGAATTTTAAGGGCATGTAGTACATTATGACGTCACGTATTACCGACCGTCCCATGTTATTTTTTTCCGCCAATTTAAAAAGAGGGAAATTGAACAATCGTGCTAATTTTTTTTTTAAATGACAGGTAATCTTATGGGGCAGGTCTGTCTGGTCAACTGAAGTTGCTATATTATTGCTAAATATATATTTTTAATATTTGCAATGTTCACTTGGAAGCTCTTGTATTACAAATTATTTAAATGTGGCGGCTGGTGGGAGAATGCCACTTTAGAAAAAGATGCGGGCGCCACCTTGCTTTTGCCGCAGAATCGCCCTGCCGGTTTCGCACAGACTGAGTCGGTAACGACGCTAGAATTTTGTACCTGGACTACATGTCAGAATATAAAAATATTCCCAGACATGTGCTGCCACCTTCTAATTTACAAAACCTCAGGTTTCTCTAATTAGGCATTTTCACTTCATAGTCAGCTAACTTCACTTCGCTAACTGCTGAGGGGAAAACAATGGATCAAATGCATGGGATTCGCTCCATTTTCGTCCTATTTTGTGAATATCTTCGTAAAAACTAATTTTTTCTATATACATAAGTGTATTTGAAAATAGTTTTTATATTTCAAGAATTATCTAATGAAATAATAAAATGTTAATCATTATTATTCATTATGAAGATATTACAAAAATAAAGTTTTGTCCCATGCATTTGGTCCATTGTTTTCCCCTCAGCACTGAACGAAGTGAAGTTAGCTGATGTTTGAAGTGAAAATACCTAATAGTGTGTGATACACAGGAAATAGAATTTCTTTACTCTCGCTTCTTTAGAGACACTTTGAAACAATCTTCGAGTTCTGAAATCCTTTGAATGTTCAGAATTTTTTTAATTCTTCGAATTTTTTTAATTCTTTGAATTCTTTAGTATTCTTCTGAATTCTTTAAATTCTGTGAATTCTTTTGAATTATTATGAATTCTTTTAAGACTTTTGAATTCTTTAAATTCTTTTGAATTCTATTGAACTCTTTGATGAATTCTTTAAGTTCTTCTGAATTCTTTTGAACTCTTTGAATTCTTTTGAATTTGTTTTCAATCCTTCGAATTCAAAAATTAAGTTCTACTCAAGATTGAAACTAACGAACTAAAATTAAAAATTAATTTAAATTCTTTTGGATTCTTCGAAGACTTTTGAATTCTCATGGATTCTTTCAATGCTTTTGAATTCTTTAAAATCCTTTGAATTTTTTGAAGACATTTGAATTCTTCTGAATTCCGTGAATTCTTCAAATTCTTTTGAATTCTTTTGAACTCTTTGATCAATGCTCTGAATTCTTTAAATTCTTCTGAATTCTTTTGAACTCTTTGAATTCTTTTGAATTAAATTTTTTTCTCAATTCATCGAATTCAAAAATTAAGTATTACTTAAGATTAAAACTAACGACCTAAAATTGAAAATCAATTATATTTGTTTAAATACTTTTGTATTCTTTGAATTCTTTGGAATGCTTTGAATTCTTTTGAATTCTTTTCATTAAAAAATTAAGTAATTTTCCAATTTTTTTTTCTGTCTACTTTGAATTAATTGAAATTCCATTTCATACTATAAAATGCTAAAAA
>CAKNYM010047829.1:197454-235469 GCA_932195095.1 Andricus curvator
TTTCCCTTGTTTAAATAAAGACGAGAATAAAATGGCCTCGAAGTCAAAAGGGGTAGCACGACATAAATAAAAGAAAAACGTGTGACGTATTATGTGCACGACCCCTAATTGGGTAAACACCCCAGTAATCGTGATCTTAGTATCAGTAATTGTGACGCCAAGCTTCTTCTTTTCCGTCTACTTTGAATTAATTGAAATGCCATTTCATACTATAAAATGCTAAAAAGAAATGTTATTTTTGTCTTCTAAATGTTATTTTTATAAAATTTTTGACAAAACATTAACCAAGTTGCACGATTATTGGGACCTTCACGATTCTTTGAATTCTTTTGAATTTCTTGAACTCCTTGAATTATTCGAATTCTTCTGAATTCCTGGAATTCTTCAAGTTCTTTTGAATTCTTATGAATTCCGTTGAATTCTTATGAATTCTGTTGAATTCTTATGAATTCTTTGAATTCTTTTGAAGTCTTAGCATTAAAAAATTAAGTAAGGGGTCGTGCACATAATACGTCACATGTTTTCCCTTGTTTAAATGAAGGCGAGAATAAAATGGCCTCGAAGCCAAAAGGGATACCACGACATAAATAAAAGAAAAACGTGTGACGTATTATGTGCACGGCCCATAATTGGGTAAACATCCCAGTAATCGTGATATTAGCACCAGTAATAGTGACGCCAACTTTCTTCTTTTCTGTCTACTTTGAATTAATTGAAATTCCATTTCATACTATAAAATGCTAAAAAGAAATTTTATTTTTGTCTTCTAAATGTTATTTTTATCATACTTTGGACAATACATTGACCAAGTTGCACGATTATTGGGACCTTCACGATTCTTTGAATTCTTTTGAACTCCTTGAATTATTCGAATTCTTTTGAATTCCAGGAATTCTTCGAGGTCTTTTGAATTTTTATGAATTCCGTTGAATTCTTATGAATTCTTTTGAATGCTTTGAATTCTTAGCATTAAAAAATTAAGTAAGGGGTCGTGCACATAATACGTCACATGTTTTTACCCCTAATTGGGTAAACACCCCAGTAATCGTGATCTTAGTATCAGTAATTGTGACGCCAATTTTCGTCTTTTCTGTCTACTTTTAATAAATTGAAATTCCGTTTCATACTATAAAATGCTAAAAAGAAATGTTATTTTTTTTCTTCTAAATGTTACTTTTATCATATTTTTTGACAATACATTAACCAAGTTACACGATTATTGCGACCTTCATGATTACTGGGACACTTACCTTACTTCAGATTACAATAAACGACCTAAAATTAAAAAGTGATTTTTTGGAATACTTTTGGATTCTTTGAATTATTCTGAATTCTTTTAAGTTTCTATAATTCTTTCAAGTTACTAGAACTCTTCTGAATTCTTTGAATTCTTCTGAATTCCTTGAATTCTTTTGAATTCTTCTGAATTCTTTTGAATTCGCCCCGGCTAAGAAAAAGTATAATTATTGAAGCGTTTGAAAATGCACAATTTCAAGGAGAGGGAAATGGGGGATTTGTATGAAAAATAATATTGACGACGACTTTTACTGCAATAATAATATTATTTTTATACATACAAGTGATTAAAAATGAAAACTAACACTAAAAGATTGAAAAAGAAAGAAATAAATAGAGAAAAACAAAACTTCCAAACCGCAATTTTTACCCACACGCCGCGCCGGTCGCACTGGGTCGTTTTCGTCCTGCTAAAAAGTTCATGACTAGCCGAGGGCGGCCCGATTGCGCGTGCAGGTCCGTGTCTGTACTAAGTTTTTTTATGAGGAGGTGCTGTACCCTGCCCCGTTTCGGTTTGCCAGCAATTTCAAAGTGAATTTTCGCTTGGGACGAAATCGGCCCATGTGCGACCGCACAGGATTAATACATCACATTCTTCATATCATAATTTTTGTAATAGACTGACGCACAACATGCTCTGAGCCCTCGCGCGTCGCACTAAACAATTTATGTATCTTCATATGTATATTCAATAATTATGAATATTTTCAATTTAGGATTTTTCAATATTAGATGTGTATAATAGGAAATGATGCAATTTTGCATGTTTTTTTTTATAGTTCAATTTTTTAGGTTCACAATTGAAATTTATTCAATTCTATAGACTTACAATTTCAAATTCATTTTGAAGATTATATATAAAAATAATTACCTTGAAAATTCAAAAATTGTAAATTGTAACTCTTCGAAATTCTATAACTTTCAATTGTAAATCTTTCAAATTGAAAAGTTTTTAATTTTGGAAATTTAAATCAAAATCATCACAACTTGAGAATTTTTATTCATACATCTTTAAACTGAAGAATTGTAAACTGCAAATAGTTGAAATTCTAAAATTTTTTATTGTAAATTTTTCAAATTTACAATTAAAAAAAAGTGTTCCAAATTTCATACCTTTAAAATATAAATCTTGAAAATTTAATAGTTTGCAATTCTATATATTCAAACCGCGATAATTTTACATTGTAACTGTCGAACTGAATACATTTCAAATGTAAATCTTCAAAAATAAACTATTCCAAACAAAAAGCATTCAAAATTTCTCAATTTTCTATTATACACAATAAATATTAAAGAGTCTTCAATTGCAAAAATTTTAATTCAAAGAATTTCAAATTGCAAATCGTTAAAATTAAAAAATTTTTCATTGTAAATCTTCAAAATTGAGCTATTCTATTGAACAGTTTTAAAATTTAAAAATTTACCATTGAAAGTTATACAAGTTTTAAAATGGACAATTCTGTAATTTTGATGATGTACATTTAATTCAGAATTTCTTAAATTTAGAAGATTTATAATTGAAAACTTGAGCTTTGACTTCCAAAATCATCCAAATTTAAAACTTCTTATTTACACATCTCTAATGTTCAAGAGTTTTCAATTGTAAATCTTCAAAATTGAAGGATTAAAAATTACAAATCGCGAAATTTGAAAAATTTTTTCATTTTAAATCTTAGAAATTAAAGAGTTTTTAATTTTGACAACTTAAAATAAAAAATGTATATAATTTTGATCATTTACATTTTAAATTTATTCAATTTGGAAGGTGTAAAATTGAAAATAAGAGAATTTTTTAGGGACGACTGAAAAATCCCAAAAAAATAAAATTCCCGACACTGTATAATTTCCGACTGATAAAATTCCCGGATTTGAAAATTTTCGAAGAATAAAATTCTCGACAAAAAATTGCTGATTTATTGATTTTTCGAACTAGAAAATTCCCGAATTTGACCAATTAAAATTTTTATTCATTTATAAAATTAATTAAATTATTACAATCAAAACTATATTACAATTGATTTTCTTTATAAAAAAATGTTTTAATTGCTTATATTCGGGAATTTTCTAGTTCGGGTATTTAATAATTCGGCAATTTTCTATCGGGAATTTTCTTATTCGGGATTTCGGTAAGGTGATAAAGTATTTTAAGTACCAGGGCCTGAAATGTTCCAGTTTCGCACAAAACACCTTTTTTGTATGATTTAATTTGAAATGCTTTGAATTCCTGACATTTCAAGTAAAAATAGTAGATGACCTGGTTTTATTTATCGAAAATACCATGGGAAACAGAAAATCCAAATTTCGAGCCAAGCGATTCAAAATACAGGGGAAAATCTCAAAAAGGAATTATAAGTTTTGAAAAGTCCTACAAAATTTTATTTCAACCATATTTTGATAGGATTTGTCATTTTAGTTTTATTTATCGAAAATACTATGGAAAAGTAGAAAATCCAAATTTCGAGCCAAGCGATTCAAAATACAGGAAAAAAACTCAAAAAGGAATTATAACTTTTGAAAAGTCCTAAAAAAATTTAATTTAACCATTTTTTGATAGGTCTTGTCATTTCAGTTTTATTTATCGAAAATACTATGGAAAAATAGAAATTCCAAATTTCGAGCCAAGCGATTTAAAATACAGGAAAAAATCTCAAAAATCAATTATAAGTTTTGAAAAGTCTTAAAAAATTTTATTTCAACCATTTTTTGATAGGATTTGTCATTTTAGTTTTATTTATCGAAAATACTATGGAAAAATAGAAATTCCAAATTTCGGCCCAAGCGATTCAAAATACAGGGAAAAATCTCAAAATTTTGAAAAAAAATAAATTTTGAACAGTCCTAAAAAAATTTATTTTGACCATTTTTTGATAGGATTTGTCATTTTAGTTTTCCTTATCGAAAATACTGTAGGAAAATAGAAAATCCAAATTTCGAGCCAATAAGCGATTCAAAATACAGGGAAAAATCTCAAAAAGGAATTCTAAATTTTTAAAAGTCCTAAAAAATTTTATTTTAAACATTTTTTGATAGAACTTGTTATTTTAGTTTTATTTATCGAAAATACTGTGGGAAAATAGAAAAGCCAAATTTCGAGCGCGAAGCGCGCGACTTGACTGACGTGCGCTAAATAGCTAGTGAACCGAGGTATGCTTTCAGTCCAACGAGAAGTGCTCACGCAGGGAGCCGATTTTTTGAAACGCTGAGTTCAATTGTTAATTTTTTAAATTATAATATTTAGTTAATATGAATAATTCTAAAATGATTTACTGTGAAAAAAATCGATTTTTAAGCGTACGTCTTGAATGTAAAGAATTTGAAATTGCTGTTTTCAAGAATGAAAAATTGTAATTTTTAGATAAAAAACTTTTGATTTGATCAACTTATTAATCTATTGGCAAAAGTTTAAATTGAAATATACTTTGAGTGTTAAAGAGAGGACAAAAATTGATTTTACAAGACAAATTTTTACGTGTCAAATATAACTGTTCGAAATCCTTAGTATGTATGTATACCATTAAGCCATTTCACTTTCAGGGTAGGCGTGACACTACCCGATTTGGGTAGTGTTTCTAGGTGGATAGTTTCTTGTAGTAAATAACTACAAGTGTGGGCTCACCACACCCATAATATGCCAACAGCACGCAGTATTCTCGAATGGTCACCCATCCAAGTACTAACCGCGCCCAACGCTGCTTAACTTCAGTGATCTGACGAGAACTGTGTTTTTCAGCGTGGTGTAGCCGTTGGCTATAAATCCTTAGTAGTTGAAGAAATATAAACTCCCGAGTTATTTGATGGAATATTCTAAATTTTGAAATAACTTCAAAATAATTGATCCAAAATTAAGAGCTTTTATTCAATTTCAAATTGTAATCGAATATTGTTTCACTCTAAAACATTCAGTTTTTAACCCATGCAATTTCAAATTTTTTGGAAAAACCCCATTATTTAATTAGTAGCAATATTTACTATTCATTTCAAAGGAGGAATTATAGAAGGCCTTAAATTCTTAAAATTTGAAAGGATTAACTTTGAACTTTATAATTTAAATCGTTTTATTTTAGACATTTTTAAATTGTGTGTGAAACTGAAGAAATTTGATATATACTTAACATTGTAATTTTTTTAAATCGAATAACTTGGATAGATATTTAGAAGTTTTGAAGAGATTCGATTTTTATTTTAAAAGATATGTAGAAGTTTTGACCAAATTTTGAAAATGACTTAAAATTTGGAACGATTTCAAAAATTAAAAAAAAAAGTAGATTTTCATATTTCTTGCTTGAAAATGATTAAAATTATATAATTTTGAAAAATACAAATCTGATTCATTCTTCAATTTAGACTATTGCGAGCATTGAAAATTATAACGTGGATTTATCCTTTATTTACAATTAAAAATTCTGTAATTTAAATACTTTATTTTTGAAATTTCTTTAATTTGGAAAATTTATAATGGGAAGCTTTACTTTTGATTTTCTAAATAATCAAAATTGAAGAATTTTCAATTGCAAATCTACAAAATTGAACTATTCAGAAAAAATGTTCCAAATTATAAACTATTAAAATAGAAATCTTAAAACTTGAATAATGTGCAATTCTATATTTTTAAAATTCAAGAATTTTCAATTCTAACTCTAATATTGTAGAACTTTGAATCGTAAATCTTTGACATTGAAGAGTTTTTAATTTTTTAAATTTAGAATAAAGAAAAATGTAAAATATAAATCTTGAAAATTGAATAGTTTGCAATTCTATATATTCAAAACACGAGAATTTTACATTGTAACTGTCGAACTGAATATATTTCAAATTGCAATCATTGAAATTAAAGAATTTTTCATTGTAAATCTTCAAAACTGAACTATTCTATTGAACAGTTTTTAATTTTAAGAATTTACCATTGAAAGTTATACAAGTTTCAAGTTTTAAAATTAACAATTCTGTAATTATGTTGATTTAAATTTGAAATTTCATCAATTTGGAAGATTTTAAATTGAAAAACCTCTTGACTTTTGAGCTTCAAAATCATCACAATCTAAGCATTTTCATTTATACATTTTTAAAACTGAACAATTTCAAACTACAAATAATTAACATCAGAGAATTTTCAATTGTAAATGTTTCTAAGATGTTCAAATTTAGGCATCTTAAAAATGGAACAGTTCTTAATTGTAACTTTCCAAAAGAATTATTATAATAATTATAATAATTCTTTTGGATATAACAATTATTGTTATACCTTAAAATTGGTTCGATTAAATTAATTACAATTTGTCTAGATTTAAACTATATTCTGAAATTATGGTAACAATTTCAAGTGTCAGGGCCTAAAATGTTTGAAATTTCGGACTAAATAGCTTTTGTATGATTCAATTTGAAACGCTTTAAATTCGTAACAGAAGAGTTGAATTTCCAAACAAGAAATATTTTTCAGTCACTTTTTTCAACCAAACAGTTGTATTTTTTACCAAAAAATAGGATTTTTTTTAGCAGAAGCAATGATAAATTTTCAAACCAAAAAGAACACTTTTGAACAAAAGAGTTAAATTTTCAAGTCAAAAGAATGATTTTTTAACGAAAAAGTTACTTTTCAACAAACTAGTTGAAGTTTCCACCAAAATAGTTTAATTTGTAACAAAGTACATGAATTTTCAACCAAAAAGATTTTAATTTGAAATCAAACACAGTTGAATTCAACCAAATCATATTAATTTTCTATGAAAATAGTTGAATTTTCAACAACAACAAGATGAGATTTTGTTATTAAAAGATATGAATTTTGAAACAATAAAGCCGAATTTTGAACGAAGAGAGAACAAAAAATATCCAATAAATTGTTGAATTTTGATGTCAAAAGGATGAATTTTCAACAAAAAAGTTACCTTTTCAACCAAATAGTTGGACCTTCTACCAAAATAGTTAAATTTTTAACAAAATACATGAATTTTCGACCAAATGGTTGAATTTTCATACCGAAAATATTAATTTTCAACAAAAAAATTAATTTTCAACTAAATTGTTCAATTTTCTACGATTTTTAAACCAAAAAAACGAACTTTCAAAACAAGAGTTAAATTCCCAACAAAAAAGTTAATTTTCACCCCAATAGTTGAATTTTCTACAAAAAAAAAAAAAAAACGAATTTGATACAAAATGGTCAAATTTTCAACAAAATAGCTGAACCCTCTATAGAAATTTTTTTACCAAAAAACATGAAATTTCAAACAAAAATAATACTTTTCAACAAAAGAGTTGAATTTTCAACGCAAAAGGTTTTTAATTTTTCAACAAAAAAGGTTTGCTATTTTTCAACAAACTAGTTAAACTTTCTACCAAAATAGTTGAATTTTTAACAAAATACATGAATCTTCAACCAAAAAAAGATTTTAATTTGAAGTCAAACACAGTTGAATTCAACCAAAAAATCCTCAACCAAATCAGATTAATTTTCTACTAGAAAAGCTCAATTTTCAACAACAAAAATGAGGTTTTTGTATCAAAAGATATACAGTTTGAAAAAGCCGAATTTTAAACGAAGAACAAAAAATTCCACTAAATTGTTGAATTTTCAAGCCAAAAAGACGAATCCTTTACAAAAACACTTGCATTTTCGAACCGAAAATATGAATTTTAAACAAAAAAGTTACATTTCAACCAAACAGTTGGCCTTTCTACCAATATAGTTAAATTTCTAACAAAATACATAGATTTTCAACCAAATGGTTGAATTTTTCACCATTTTCAAACCAAAAGGACGAACTTTCAACAATAGAGTTCAATTGACAACAAAAAGCTCATTTTCAAATTGATAGTTGAATTTTGTACCAAAATATTTGAATTTTCTAAAAAAAAAAACGAATATGAAAGAAAATGGTTAAATTATCAACCAAAAAACTTGTTGGTTTTTTTTGACCAAAAAAGATTGTAATTTGAAATCATAGTTGAATTAAAAAGAATCCTCAGCCAAATCGGATTAATTTTCTATTAAAGGACTTTTGTATCAAAAGATATATATTTTGAAGAGAAAAAGCAGAATTTTGAATGAAAAAAGACAAACAAATTACACTAAATTGCTTAATTTTCAAGCCAAAAAGACTAACCAAAAATATGAATTTAAAAAAAAACAAAGTTACTTTTCAACCAAATAGTAGAACTTTCTGCCAAAATAGTTAAATTTTTCACTAAAATACACAAAGTAACGAAAATTAAAATTCCAAATTACTGCAAAAATCGTAACTAAGTAAAAAGTTACTTTTTAAAATAGTAACGAAGTTACTCCAAAAGTTACAAATAACGTGAAACATAACATATTAAGATATTTTTGCATACCTACTGGAGGATCGCTCGTTTTGGCAATAAGTTTCAGAGACATTTTTCCGAACTGTCTCTTCCTTCTAGTCAAAATATTATATATTTTCAAAATAGGCCCGATTTGATTAAATGTCTTCGGCTTTTCTAAATAAGGTTATGATCATGGGTTATGAATAACTTATGATGAAAATTCCACATGAAATGCGGCATGTGTAGCGATGTGGCGGAGATTCTCCGCAATGATTGGTTCGTTTTCTCCGTTTGGTAGCGCTGGTAGTTTCACCCGCGAAAATTCAAATTGCATAGGGAACTTTCATTAAGGGCGTTGGAACCGAGACCTATTTCTGTTTTGAATCGTATTCGGAGTGGAAAATTTTCTGATTTCAATAGTTTTTGTTTAAAACGTTTTTTGATTGATGTGTAAACATCTTAGACCTCGATATGGGGAGTAAACCACGACTCGAAAGTGTAACGCAGGCCTCCGACACAAGTGTTGTGTCGCGTGTCAGAGACACTGAAGGATCTCTCTCTCTCTCTCTCCCCTCTCAGGTTTTAATTTTTATCACCCACCCCCTTTCAAACCATTGTTATTGTGCTTGGAAAGTGACCCAAAAACTACAAAATAGCATTTTTCTATTAAATTCATACTAAAAACGGTATTCTTTGGATTTTTTTGACAAGAATTATTTTTAATTGATAAGGGACAAGTTTCCAAGTAGTATTTTGTCAGTACTTAAACAATTCCCATTTGTTTAAACAATCTTTCTCCCTCAAATTGTGACAAGTTATTATTCTCTGGAATTTATATCTCGAAAATGATAATTTTCCACGACTTACAGAGAAAAATATATTTTTTAAACGAATAATAATTGTTTAAAAAATTGTAAATCATTTACAAACAGGAGGAAAATATGCTGTGTCTAATTTGAAAAAAAGAAACAATTTTCAATATTTTTCTTATAATTTTTTAGTACTTACATGTGTAATAATAATGATAAGTGTCATAATAATGAATTTTTCATAATGAAATTTCAATTTTTATTATTATCATTTTTTGATGGGACGCGTAGTTTTTGTTTCATTTGTAAAAAACTGATTTAAGAATAAAATAAATTAAATTTTTGGACAAACGACACAAACCACGGAAAAAATTAATAGGCAAAATTTTTTCACTCAGAAAAGAGCTACACCTTTTTTATCAATCATTTTTTGATGGGACGGGTAGTTTTTGTTTCATTTTTAAATAACTTATTTCAGAATAAAATAAATTACATTTTTGGACAAACGATACAAACCACGAAAAAAATTGATAGACAAAAGTTGCTCACTCAGAAAAGAGCTACAAATTTTTTGATGAAAGTTTGAATTGAAATACACGTTGAGCATTGAAGATGGGACAACAATTGATTTTACAAGACAAATTTTTACGTGACAAATTGAACTGTTCGAAAGCCTTAGTAGTTGAAGAAATATGAACTCCCGATTGTGATTTTATAGAATATTCCCCATTTTGAAATAACTTCAAAATACTTGATTCAAAATTAAGCGCTTTTATTCCATTTTAAATTGTAATTTGATATATACTTAACATTATTTTTTAAAAATTCGATTACGTTGAATAGATATGTTGAAGTTTTGAAGAGATTTAAAATTAATGTAAAACTTGAAATGATCTTAAATAATTTAAAAGAAAGTAGATTTCGAAAAAACTTTAGAATCTTTCTACCCATTTTTAAAGATTCAATGAGAATAAGAATAATTTGTATGATTCCTAGGAAAATTGAAAATGTGTTTTTAGTTTAAAAAAATAATTTTAGGAGGATATTTACAGAGATGAAATTGTTAATAAAGAATGCGGAAGATTTGAAGACAATTTTCGTAATTTTACAGGATTCTAGATAAATTTTTAGGAAAAATTCGATCCGTTCTGACAGATATGTAGAAGTTTCGACAAAATTTTTAAAATAATATAAAACTTAGAAAGAATTCAAAAATTTTTCTAAAAATTATATAATTTTGAAAACTACAAATTCATTAATTCATTCTTCTATCTAGACTATTTAGAGCATTGAAAATGATAACGTTGATTTATGTTTTTTTTACAATGAAAAATTCTGTAATTTTAATGCTTTACATTTGAAATTTCTTTAATTGTCAAAAAAGGATTTCTCTTATCTGTCTGATTGAAAAAAAAATTAATAAAAAAGTACATGAATTTGAGAAACCAAAGTTTTAGACATTATATACAGCTTGATCTTATTATGTCTCATGCCCATACCGAGCAATTTTTTATTTAAATCGATTTCCTTATAACATTAAATCCCACCAAGTTTTATAATGTCCGAAATGCCTTTTAAAAATTTATTTTTAACATTTCAATATGATCATGTGTAAAAAATAGTTTCAATAATTTTTATTACAAATATTTCTTTTTAAACCAGCCTGGCCAACAACTTCATAATGAATTGATCTACTTCAATTTTTAAATGTCATGCAATTCTACTATATAAATTTAACAACTACGAACAATTTAATATTTATCAACACAAATAATTTCATTATTTTTCAATAGTCATGTCAGAAATTACTGAGATCTTTGAACGATTTCGCCGTTACCGACGCTGTCTCTAGAGACTCGTCACTAAGCTTCTGCCAACAACCGCAAGTGCAGGGTGGTGCTGTCAGCATTTTCCAAATACAGAGCCCTCTATATTTTGAAATGCTTTCGCGCTAAGAGACAAACACTTCTGCTATCCATCACCTCGCTCCTGCACTACGTATTAATGATTGCATTTCAATCAGAAATAATGTTTTGCCAATTTTTATATAATCTATACATACTACATTGCTAATTTCTTCTTTTTCGGTGAAGTGAAAATGCACCAGACACTTGTAATTGGCAAAAGAAAATACGATGTGATCAGCCGCCATATTTAAATAATTTTAAATACAAGAGCTTTTAGGTGAACATTACAAATATTTAAAAAATATATTTAGCAACAATATAGCAACTTTAATTGACCAGACAGACCTGCCCCATAATATTACCTATGAAACACTTTAAAACATTTCAAATACATATCGAAAAAATAATCTTTTCAGAAACTTTGAAAATTCATTATAAAATGAAAAGATTTTTTCAAGATTCCAACGAAAATTTGTATTTTTTTTTAAATTAATTTTCAGAGAATATTCAAAAATGTTTTTAAAGATTATTTCCAAAATATTCGAAGAAGATTCTGAAGGATTTTAAGGCAATTTTTTCATCTTTGCATATTTTTCAAAAAAAATTTCGAAAAATTCAAATACTTTGGAAAGATATTTGGAACTTTTGAGAAGAATGATAAACAGTTTAGGATTTTAAAACATTTTAAAGCATGTAACGAAAAATCCAGATGATTGAAGATTGCGAAAAAATAATATTTTTAAGAATTTTATAAGGTTTCAAGAGAATCAAGAACAAAATTATTAATATTCCTGGGAAAATTGCGAGTAATTTTTTGTAATGCCTTTGAAGAGAATGTGGATGAATATTTTTTTAAATTTCAAACAGTTATCGAAAAAAAGAATTTCAGGGACTTTACAAGGTTGCAAGAGAATGAAGAAAATTTCTTAAGATTCCTGGGATATTTTCAATCTTTTTTTTTAAATCAATTTGAAAGCACATTCCAAAATATTTTGAAAGATTGTTGAAATTCTCGAAAATGATTCCGTAAAATTTAGAAGTTTTGGAAACATTGATGAACAATTTAAAATTCAGCAAGATCTTGAAGAATGTAAAATAATATCCAGGTTTTCAAAGATTCCGAAGAAAACGAAGATTTTTGAGAATTTTGATCACACTATAATTTGTAAACTTGTTCACATTTTTAAAGAGATAAAAAAATAAAATCATAGACATAAGCTGAGAATATCTTAATTTACCAATGAAAAATAGTTGTCGGTACCGATAAGAAAAAAATTACCGGTACCGACCATAAAATTTCTTGAAAAACTTCAAATGAATAAGATTTTCAATTTAAAGATAAATTTTAAGAATTGAAGATTACAAAATGTTTCAAAAAATAATGACAGACGATCTAAAAAGTATTTAAATTTAGAGAAGACTAAACAAATTTCAGACAAAATATTGAAAAAACTCTCAAAAAGTTTCAAAAGATTCCCAAAATTTTCAAAAAAGAATCTAGAAGATTCTAAGGCAATTTTTCGTACATTTTAGGAAAAAAATCTAATTATTTTATTTTAAACACCTTGTCATCCGGAACACACAAAAGTTATTTCAAACGACTGAACTAAGTTTCAGAACGGAAATTGTTTAATTTTGTTGAAATTTGTTCAATTAATTGTACTACAAAGAGTAACAATAATGAAATTATAAGTTTCATATTTGAAGTGTTGAGAAGCAGACCTAGTTGTTATATTGACTTAAAAAATATCTTAAATGATTTATATCATAAGATTATCATGAAATATAGAAAAATTATAATTATAAAATGAAAGAGTGCTTCTTTATCTGGAAAATTATTATTTCTACACTTATTGTAATTAATATCAATCAAAAAAGATGTTTTATGTTGATCTGAAATAATTTTTTCCATTCAATTTAAAATCTAATAATTCCAACTTTTTTTATTATCACCATATCAGTCGTTATCTCATGAATCGTTCTTTATCAAAACCTGTCCTTCTGAAATACTGGTATTTCAAAATTCAGAGTAAAGCACAACGATTTATTTACTCAATTCGTTGAAACTGATGTCACCATTTATTTTAAACTATATGAACTTTAGAAGCTGAATTATTAAAGAAAAAAATTTTAGTTTTCTGCATTCGACATTTTTTTCTCTTGAATTTCTTATTTTAATCCCTCTTTATCCTTATCCCATTTTTATCGATATAGTTTCACTTTTTTGTGAAAAAAGGGTATTTTCTCACCTTTTTTCTAAAAGTGTGCAATTTAGAAGCTACACTGTTGAAAAAAATATTTCAGTTTTTGACGGCCGACATTTCTTCTATTTGTATTTTTTTATCCGAAACCCTTCTAATGGTTAAAGTTAAATTTTTTTCAGAAAAACGGATTTTTTCATTTTTGTTTTAAACCCTTAAGCTTTAGAAGCCATTTTATTTGAGAAAAAATTGTTTGCGGCTGACAATTTTTAATCTTGATCTATCTTTCGAAAATATTTTTCTGTAATATAATCACTGCTAGATTTCGTAGTTGGAAAGAAAAATTGAAAAAGTCAAATAGTCTCTTAAAATATTTTTTTTTTTGTAGAAACGGACAATATGAAAGACATTTTTTTATGTTATTAAAAACCTTATATTTTTCCTTTATTATGTTCTAAAAATTACATAACTTTGAATGCATTGAAAAATTTGAAAAAAATTATATAAAAAAGGTTAATTATATTATCAAGAGGTATAAATGTTTATTGGTTTTATTAGGTTTCTATTAGTAACTTATGAATAATTAGAGAATTTGTATAATTTATAGCAAATCTTTAAATCATAAATTAACAACATTTTTTTAATTGATAGTAAATTTTGAAAAAAATTTCGAAATTTGAAGAATTTGAATAATTTAAATTTTGTGAAAATTTACAAAAATTTAGGGTATCCACAAATTTTTCGAAATTTCCAGAAACTTTAGGTCATTTATGGTCATCAATCAGAAATTAATGGATAGTTACGGAATTTTGTAAAATGAATTTTAAACGTTTAAATTTGCAATTATTTTACTATGTATGTTTTAATTTTATTATTCTGAGACTAAAAGTTCTAGAAATTTGAAAAATTTCCATTTGAATTGCAAAACTAAAACAATTTATTCAGAATTGTAATTCATTCTTTAAGCCCCAAACTATTTATGAAGCTTTAATTAAAATTATCTCAATTTTTTTAGCCTTTCAATTTAAAATTCAATTTCATACTATTTTTATTCGAAAGTCTTAAAGGTAAAAAATTACAAAACATAGAAAATTTTTCTTTCTCAGATCACTATGCTTGAATATTTTCTTTTAATTCGATTGTCTTCAAAAATTGGTTTTCTAGAACAAAATTATATAGTTTTTGAAACGAGGGATGAATTCATTTGTATTCTTTAAATTCTTCAAATTTCGAAAATTTTTAAAAATTTTCTATAAATTAAACAAATTTTGTTAATTTATGATTTAAAAATTTACTATAAATTATACAAATTCCCTAATTATTCATAAGTTACCAGTTAATCGCCATAATTGACAATAAATTTCCGGAAATTTCCGAAAATTTTTAGATATTTTCAATATCTGTAAATATATTATTTACATTATATTATTTATAGATAATTAAAAGAAACGAAATGTCTAAATTTTTAAACATTTTCAAAAGTTTGAAAAATTTTCTACTAATCCGAAATTTCAAAAATTTATATTAAAATAAAAATAAAATTTCAATTTCTCCATATCAGCAGTGTTCCAATTGCGTCGGATTTCATGCATTATGTTATAAAAAATAGTATCCGGAATTTTGTTTTACACTCTTTAAAATCTTTTAAAATCACAAATTGCTTATCATTCTTCTCAAAACTTCTAAATCTTCTAACTATCTTTAAAAAGTATTTGAATTTTTCAACAAATTTTTTGAAAATTCTGCAAAATTTAAAAAGGTGCCTTAAAATCTTCCAGAATCTTCTTCGACAATTTTTGAAATAAACTTTGAAAAAGCATTTGAAGAATTTTTTGGATTTTCTTGAAACCTATCAAAGTTCAAAATTCTTAAAGATCTTCTTCTGTTCGCAATTTGTTAAAATCTGAATTTTGTTTTACACTCTTTAAAATCTTTTAAAATCCCAAATTGCTTATCATTCTTCTAAAAACTTCTAAATCTTCTAAATATCTTTTCAAAGTATTTGAATTTTCCCACCAATTTTTTAAAAATTCTGCAAAATTTAAAAAGTTTCCTTAAAATCTTCCAGAATTTTCTTCGACAATTTTGGAAATAAACTTTGAAAAAGCATTTAAAGAATTTTTTTGATTTTCATGAAACCTATCAGAATTCTTTAAAATCTTCGTTTTTTCGCAATCTTCAAAAACCTGGATTGGTTTTACATTCTTCAAAATCTTTTTGAATCTTGAATTGTTCATCAAGTTTTCCAAGAATTCAAACCCTTATGAATATGTTTTAAAATTATTCCAATTTAAAGAAAAAAATTTAAACTTCTGCATAATTAAAAAAATTGCCTCGAAATTTTCTTGAATCCTGTTTGACAAATTCGGAAATCTTTCGAAACCTTTTGAAATGTGCTTTTCAAACCAGTCCCTGAAATTCTTTTTTTCGACAACTGTTGCAAATTTTAGAAAATATTTTTCCATTTTCTCTTCAAAGACATTTTTTTAAATTAGAAAATCCTCTGGAAACTTTCCAGGAATATTAAAAATGTTTTTAATTTTTTTGAAGCCTTTCAAAATTCTTGAAAATCTTCTTTTGTTCGCAATTTCTTAGAATCTGAATTTTGTTTTACACTCTTTAAAATCTTTTAAAATCCCAAATTGCTTATCATTCTTCTAAAAACTTCTAAATCTTCTAAATATCTTTTCAATTTGTTGAAAATTCATACTTTTAGTTTAATTCAACTGCTTTCAATTGAAAATTGAAATAATTTTTTTCCTCTAAAAATTATTCTAATTTCGGTTAATGCCAATTTAGTTAAAAAATTAACTATTTTGCTGGAAATTTATTTTAAAAATTCAAATTTTTTTTTGGAATTTTCTGTATTCTGTTGAAACTTTGTTTTTTTTGTGGTCGAATTTGTTGAAAATTATTCTTTCTGGTTGAAAATTCATTTATTTTGTCCAAAATTATACTTTTTATCGAAAATTAATTTTTCAACTAAAAATTTAACTGAACGAAAATTCAACTACTTTTTTAAAAGTTACACTACTTTGTTAAAAATCAATTTTTTTTGTTCAAGATTGATCATCTTTGTCAAAATTTCCTCTCTTTGGTTAAAAAATTAAATATTTTGTTGAATTTTTTTTTTTTTTTTTGAAAATTAAATGACAAAAAATTCTTCTGATTACGAATATCATTGCAATTTACAGCGTTATAAGCAATTGATTTTTAAACAAAATGCAAAATGGCAAAATTTTAAATATTGTGAGTTATTTTTAAAATATCCTAAGGCATTTTGAAATTCTCAAATTGTCAAGTTCCAAAGAATTTCAAAATATGCGGAAGGATTTTAAATATTAAACATTATGAGGAATTTTTAATGGGTTTTAAAAGTTTCAAATAACCTCAAAACATTTTAAAGAATGTAAAATATTTCAGTGCATTCGTAAAAATTCCAAGGAATCTTCAAAAGCTTTACAAATTTTCAAGGGATTTCAAAATATTTTAAATATTTTAGGGTGTTTTAAAAGATTTGAAGGATTTTTCGATAGAAGAGATTTTAAAAGATTTCTAGGGATTTTAAATATCTCAGTATATTTTTAATAACTTTCAATAAATTTAAGTGGCTCCGAAGGATTTTTCAGATTTTAGAGTATTTGTAAAAATTTCGAAGAATTTTTAAAACCTTTGAAAAGTTTCAAACAACTTCAATAGATTTCAAAGGATTGTACGTTATTTCTGAAAATTCAAAAGAATTTTCAAGAGCTTTTGAAAATTTGAAGGGATTCCAAAATATTTTACAGATTTCAAATATTTTAAGGTATTTTCGAAGCATCGAAGAAATTTTCACGAGCAATAAAAAGTTTCGAGAGATTTTAAAATATTTCATAGGCTTTTAAAATATTTAGGGTATTTTAAAAGATTTCAAGAAATCTTGAACTGATTCAAATGATTTCAAGGAATTTCAAAAAATTTTGAATATTTCAAACATGAAGATTTTTTTAGATTATTAATTTTTTGTCGTTTATTCTCAAATTGAAATACTAAAAAATACAATTTGTCTTTGGACTTAAATTGAATTGTACGTACTATTTAAAACAATTCAGATTTGTATCTCAGGGTGAAATATATAACTGAACGCGTGTAAGGCGTGTGCTACAAGAAAAAAGATTCTTTGTAACGTTAATACAGCAAGGTAAAACTGATGAATTGTCTAAATAATTTCTGTTTCTATCTCAATATGTAGCCTTCGCCTTGTTTTAATGAGTAATGCTGAAAATGTTACACATTTATGTTCATTTATCAGAATTTTTAATTTCCTACAAATTATTTATTTCTATAAGCTTTCTTAAATAATAAATACAGCCCTTAATACATTCACATACATATTTTGTTAGTAGTTTTTCCTCTATCATGGTAGTCAAGGGGTCGGTTTGATTATGAATGAAAAAGCAAGACAACATCTCAAAGATCAAGGATATGTATCGCCCAGATATTTTATATTTAACGAAATATATTTATATTTTATATTTTTTTCTGGTCGGTTACGGAAATTAAATTTTTGAACACGTTTTATTTGATCTTATATTGGGGAAATGTTTATCTTAAATTTCGATGATTTCCAAGTTATTGCTTCAAGAACAAGGAAATCAGAATTCTTTACACACTTAGTCTATTTTGTGTTGCGTGATTCTACTTACAAAATAATCCCTTCAATAAGCACATGGCACATGTTAATGTTTTTAGACCACGTCCCATCGTCTAATTATGATAATTGGAATAATTTAAAAAAATATTCAGAACGTTTGGAAGTTTTGAAAACATTTGAGAACATTGAAGATTGAAGGAAAGAAACTTTTGAGAATTTTGAAAGGTTTTAAGAGAATAAAAAAAAATTCTTAAGAATCCTGGGAAAATTGCAAATGATTTTTTATTTTGAAAAATAAATCCAAAAAAAGAACGAAAAATTATTGTTTAAGATTTGAAAAGCTTTCAAAAAGTGTGAAAAAGTGCGGATTTTTGAAGACTGCAAAAACAAGAATATTTCAAAGAATTTTGGAAGATTTCAAGCAATTAAACAAATCATAGGATTCCTGCGAAAATTGCAAATGATTTTTCGTTTCAAAGAATAAATTTCAAGTTAAAATTGAGAAATATTTGAAAGCATTTCAAATAGTTATCGAAAAAAGAAGCTTTTTGGAAACTTTGAAATGTTTTCAGAAAGTGGAAAAATTTTCTTAAGATTTCTAGAAAAATTTGTAACGATTTTTCTTAATCAATTTAAAGAGAAGATTCAAAAGGATTTTAAAATATTATTTCCGAAATGGTAGAAAAAGATTCTGGAAGATTTCAAGGCAATTTTCCTAATTTTGCAGAATTTAGAAAAAAATTGAAACATTTATAATAACTTAAAAAGGTATTCATAGGATTTAGACGTTTTTAAATAATGATAAACAATTTAAGATTTGAAAAGCTTTAAAAAAATGTAAAAATACAGATTTGTGAAGACTACAAAAACAAGAATCTTTTTAAGAATTTTGAAAGATTTCAGGAGTACAAACAAAAAATCTTGAGATTTCTGTGAAAATTGCAAGACTTTAAAAAAAAAAATGAATTTCAAGTTAAAATTAAGGAATATTTCAAAATACTTCAAATATTTATCAAAAAGAAGTTGTTTAGAAGCTTTACAATGTCTTCAGTAAATGGAAGAATTAAATTAAGAACCAAAAACATAAGATACACATTTGCAGTTAAAAAAATTAATTCTTCACAAAACAACGTATTTTTGAATAAACTAAAAAATTTTCAAATGAAAACACGAATTTTTTACTAAAGTGACGAATCTTCAATAAAAAATTAATTTTTCACAAAATAGTTCTACTTTTAACCAAAAAAGCTTAATTCTCAACAAAAAATATAATAGTTGATATTTCTACCAAAAAAGATTTATTATTAAACATTTTATTGCAACTTGTATCGGTTTTCAATCAATTTAATTAGTTTCGTTTCAATGTTATTTTTTACGGTTCAAACTAAAAATACGCATCCTAGCGTAAGGTGGTTCTGAGAAAATTTGTAGATATAATATAGGCGAAAAATGTTGTTCAATAAAATGTTATTGTAGTTTGTTTCCTTTTTCTAATAAGTTTTTTTTTATTAATATATGCTTATAAGAAGAGTTTATAACAAATTTGTAGAGATTTTTTTTTATATATTTTCTTCGTCTCTTGTGTCGTTTGTTGAAAAATTGTCGAAAAAGTTCTTTTTTGGCTGAATAATTTTTGTCTGTTTATTTTTTCCGCATCTTGTCTCGTTTTTGCAAAAAATTAATTTCTATATTTTTTGTGTTAGTTTTTACGATTAAAATCAAAACTAGGCATCTTATCAAAAAATGATTGATATCAAATTTGTAGATCTTTCTTCGGTAAATAATTTTTGTTTCTACATATTTTCTCGTATCTTGCATATTTTCACCGCAAAATGGAACTTTTGATTTTTCATTATTTTTTGTGCGAACAAAATTAAAATTTCCGATTTTTCGCAAAAAATTCAAAAAGGCGTTATGATGATCTTGTAGGACTTTCAAAAAGTAACGTTTCTCTTCCCGTGAATTTTTTCATATCGACCTTTGTTTCGCTTAAAACGTTAATTTTCGTTTTTTTTACATTCGCATCTCTGAGAAGGTATTGGTTTTATGTAAAATTTGACATATTCGGTTTTCATCAAATCTCTACGTTTTAAGATTTCTTGTGTCAGAAAAAACGATTTTTCCGAAGGTGTCTGTCTGTCTGTAGTCTGTCTGTAGCCTGTGGGCACGATAAATTTCGAAACAAATATCAGATTGGATTGTGCTTAGGCACACTTTTTCAAGACCTACAAAGAAAGAATAAGTTCGTTAACCACCTATTTTGGATCAACAGTCAAAAAGTTAGAGCATTTTGAAAATTTTCGAGACCATTTTTTTTAGATTTAAAAATTCTATGTACGGCTATTTATAGTACTCGGAAACTCGAACAATTTATGCTCATGACATTTTCCGATCAAAATAAAATTTTTAGAGTTATAGCATTTTGAAAATCCAAAAAAAAAAAAACGAAAATGAACAATTTGAGCGGACCAACGCTCGATATGAAAAAAAGTCAGGAGAAGAAGAACGTTGCTTTTTGGAAGAGCTACAAGTTTATCATAATACCTTTTTGAATTCTTTCGAAAAAACAAAAATTCAAAATTTGATCGCACAAAAATAATGAAAAATTTAAAATTCCATTTTGAGGTCAAACTATGCAAGATACAAAAAGAGATAAATAGACAAAAATTGTGATAGGCAAAAGTTATTCACTTGAAGACGATCCGCGCTTTCTTTATTTATAATTTTTAGAAAGGGCGAGTACATTTTCTTTAATTGTAAAAAATAAGAATAAAAAAAAAAATTGAATTTTTGGAAAAACGACACGAGTTCCAATAAAATGTATAATAACAACCTTTTTGGTACAGGATTTGCACTTTTTTACATTCTCATTCCAATGAGAAGGTATTAGTTTTATGTAAAATTTGACTTTGTCAAATGCCGTGAGGATAAATTGTTTGAATTTTTTAGTACTACGGATAGCCGTCCATGGAATTTCTGAATTTTGAAGAAAATGGTCTAAAATTTTTTTTAAATGCACAATCAAATTCGATACGTCCTTCAAAAGTTATCCGGTGTTAAGACGACGAAAACGACAGCAACAGACAGACACCATCGTAGAACCGGTTTTTTCGGATTCAGTGGGTCACGAAACATGTAGATTTGAAGAAATTTGCGAAAGCCAGTTCTCACATAAAACTTATACCTTCTCATTATGATGAAAATGTAAAAACAGTTGAATTCAACCAGAAAATACGATTTTTCAACAAAATAGTTGAAACCATAACGTAAACCAATTCATGTTTAACCAAGCAGTTGAATTTTCAACCACAAAAGATGACATTTCTGACAAAATAGTTGAATTTGCCACTAAAAAGAAGAATTTTCAACTAAATAGTGGAATTTCGAACCTAACCAGATCAATTCTTTACCAAAAATATGATACTAGACTTTTCAATTATTTCAACAACCCATTTTCTATCTTTCTAATATCGCATCCCCTGTTCTTTGTTTCAGGTACACGTAATTCAACGAGAACACTGTGATTTATTACCTTTTACCAAGATGTGGCAGTTAAAGTATGTACGATTTAAATCGCATTTAATCGATGTCTATGAAATCGTTTCCAGATGATCAATGCTTAATGATTTTTCTTTTAAAATATGATGAATTTCTGTTGTGCAAACCCAGTAAAAACCTTAAATTCGTGAAACTTCTTAGCTTTTCTTAACACTTGATGCATTTTCTTTCTCAATAATGTTATGTATTTCAATTGGAAACGATTCAGACGGCCCTGACTTGCGCAACTGAAAATTTTGCGGTCTGTTACCGCGGTTAGCGCATTTGCGTATCATGTATTTTTGTTGACGTACGTCGTGAAAAATATAAAATTTCCGAGAAATAGTACAATTCGACAATTGAAAATCAATATAATAGAATGAAAAAATGACTCAAATATTTCGCGGCATCACGGTCATGCTAAGCTAGGTCTAGGTGGAAATGTCAGCTGTCAGGAAGGTTAGCATATATGAGACTGCAACTGCACACGCATTTTTGTAGAAAACATTCTAAAGGTGAAGCAAGTTATAAAGGTCTGAATATTAATAGTTTTCAAGTGTAGAATGCTAGGATGGGTGGAAATGTCAGGCGTCAGGAAGGTTACCACATGGAACTGCAAATGCATACGAGTTTTTGGAGAAAATCTCCTAAACGTAAAGGCAAGTGATAAAGGTTTGAATAGTAATATTACTCAAGTGTTTCAAGCGTTTTGCAAAATAAAATAAATTATCTGAAGTTGATGTTAGATTACCCGATTCTGATCGAATCGATCTGACTTACTTTTACGTTTAGAATATTTTCTCGAAAAAGTTGTCTGCATTCCCATGGCGTCATGCTAAGATACTTAATTTGACTCAACGAGATCGCTCCTTGAGCCTCTTTTTTTAAATTTTTTCAGCCACTGACGCTGGCGTGACCGTACAGCCCGTACAGGGACCGTGGTGGGAGATGACAAGGTCCTTAAAATAAAATGATCAGATTTTTTCGTCAAATTCATAACATAAATTGCCCTAGAATCTTCCAGATTCTTTTTTGAAAATTTTGGGAATATTTTGAAAATTTCGAGATATATTTCAATATTTAGTTTATATATTTTTCAGTCTTCTCAAAATTTAAATTATTTTCAAATCGTATGACATTCCATAATTTCATTTTTCTCAGCTCCAACAATGGGAATAATATTGAAAAATCATTTACATTAAAAAATTTCTCTTTCACCAATAATCTTTAAAAAATGTATAAATAAAATTTATAATTTATTACTTTCGTGAAGTTTATGTTTAAAAGTATTCAAAGGCAGTTTTTCTGTAATTTGAAATTCAAAATTACAAATTACAAAAATTACAAAAATTACAATTACTAAGAATAGTTTTTCGTCAAGGAAAACCACTTTTCAGACATGAGCAACATTTCTTACATTTTTGTTAACAAATTGTTAAAATCAATCATTTTTCTTCATAATTTCTAAATGATTTTAAGAATTCGTTTCATACAAGATCTGGGTTTCCCTACAAGGTGAAAGATTGTACAGAGCGCGACATCAATTTTAAGGAATGTAGTCAATAATTGTTTTTCATTGACACTGACTTACGAAAAATATCTCCGAAGGGCAGCTTGATGCCTTGAATCTTTTCAAACTTTGAAAGCATCTCTTCAACAAATTAATTTTTTAATGTAAAAAAATCATTGAAAATTTCTCCAGGAATCTGAAGAGTTTTTAGATTTTCATGAGACTTATCAAATTTCTTAAAAATCTTGGTTTTTTTCGCAATCTTTGAAAACCTAGATTTTGTTTGACATTATTTGAAACCTTGTTGAATCTGAAATTTTTTACCAATTTTTCCAAGAGTTCTGAACCTTCTAAACATGTTTTAAGATTATTCGAATAAAAAATTTAAACTTCTGCTAAATTAAAAAAATTGCC
Organism: Andricus curvator; assembly: GCA_932195095.1. NCBI lineage: Eukaryota > Metazoa > Arthropoda > Insecta > Hymenoptera > Cynipidae > Andricus > Andricus curvator. The sequence continues at coordinate 221,046 of CAKNYM010047829.1, forward strand.
ATGAAATTTTCCGGAATCCTGTTTGACGATTTCGGAAATCTTTCGAAGTCTTTTGCAATGTGCTTTTCAAATTAGTCCCTGAAATGCTTCTTTCTCGATAACTGTTTCAAATGTTACAAATTTTTTTTTTCATTTTCTCTTCAAAGTTTTTTTTTTAAATAAAAACTCTTTTGCAATTATACCGGGAATCTTAATAATTTTTTTTGATTCTTTTAAAACCTTTCAAAATTCTTAAAATTCTTTTTTTTCGCAATCTTCAAAAATCTAGATTTTGTTTTACATTCTTCCAAATCTTTTAAAATCCTGAATTGATTGTCATCCTTTAAGAAACTTGTAAACCTTCTAAATATCTTTACAAATTATTTGAATTTTTCCAATATTTTTTTTTAAATTCTGCAAAATTAAAAAAATTGCCTTAAAATGATACAGAATCTTTTTGAACAATTTTGGAAATAATCTTTAAACAATCTTTCTAAATATTCTCCAAAGAATAATTTAAAAAAAGCATGAGCAATTTTCCTTGAAATCTTAAGAAAATTTTTTCATTTTCTCATAATATTTCAAAGTTTTTAAAAAGCTCATTTTTTGGAGATAACTATTTGAAATATTTCAAAGTGTTTCACAGTTTTTATATAAAATTCGTTTTTCAAAATGAAAAGTAATTTGCAAATTTTCTTTAAATTTGTTCCTAACTTCTGAACCTTGTGAATAGCTTTCAAAATAATCAGAATTTTTTGTAATTTTTTTTTGATTCTGCAAAATTGAAAAAAAAAATTGCTTTGCAATGTTCCAGAATCGTTTTCGACAATTTTGATAATCTTTTGAAATCTTCTCAAATCTTTCTCAAATTATGAAGTTTATTAATTTAAATTTTAGCAATTTTGATTCAGAGAGACCTCCAAGTATCTTTTGCATAAGGAAATGAGCTATAAAATTAAGATAACCTTCTTTAGACGCTCAGTTTCATACTCATTTCAGCTGATGCTAGGTTAAGGCGAACATTTTTTACAAGTTTTGCTGAATAGTCACAATTTTGTATGGAAGTAAAAAAATATACAACCAAAGAAAAATATTGAAAATCAAAAACAAACCTCTATTGAAAAGGAGCGCATGTTATTCCTGCATATGCATAATGAATGTATTAATTCATATTGATTACATATTGATCCACTAGAAATTTTAGATTGTAACAAAAAATTTTTTTCTTAAATTTGTTCAAACAATCAGATGGCGATAATGTTTGATTGAGTCATGCTAAGTCACGTTTACTATTCCACAGCATGGCCTTCTTCTTGTTTCAATAGAGTGAAAAATGTAACAATATTTCGTCATTTTATTAAACTTTTGTATTTTTCACGTTTTTCATGTTTTTGATTCTTAAAAAATTCTTATATACTATTATAAATAATTTTTTTTATTACCAAGCAATTAGTATTCCACTATTGAATTAGGAAATATCTCGACTAGTCGAATTAGTAATTTTATACTAATCTTCAGTGGTTTACTTCTCGCTGATCGATTCTGAAAAATTGCACTAGTAGTTAGTTATATTTTACCAATTTTTATTCAGAGAGCAAAAAAGCTGGAAAACTAAAACATAATTCTGTAAGAACTTAATTGGATACTTATTTCACTCGTGCCTGATTAAGAAATAGGATTTTTTTATTCTTTAATTATCTCTGGCACAAAATAAATTTTTACTATCGTGATATTTTATTTTACGGCGAGCCATTATGTATTTATATCTTTATGAACAATATATTTTTCATAAATCAGAATTTAGCATTATTCTTAGTATATTAACGTCCGTCATGAGGCTGCAAATTTTAGTTTCCAGAGACTACAACGCACAGTGGGGTGAAATTGGAAAACGAGGTTCAAAATGACATTTAGAACGTAATTATGCACCGATTTTAGATTTTTCTTCTGAAAAATTAATAACTAAATTTTATAGAAAATGGTGGAAGTAGATTTTACATTTTTTTTGTTTATTTAGGTTTTATGTTAATGCAAACAGCGAAAAAAATGTCGATTTTTTTAATTTCATTTTTTATCTTCTAGACAAAATTTTTCCTATACTTCTCGTCCTTTGTATTTAATGCACACGGGTATAAAAAATATAAAAAAATGGTTAAATTGCAAAGTTAATTGTTATAAACAAATTGTAATAACAAATGATCGACATTCGGAGTTATTCGTCTTCAAAGTATATTTCTGATTTAAAATCGCTTGCCTTCATCGTTAACATGATACATGGCCATTGGTTCATTTTATAAACAAATTATATAAACAAATGCACATTTCAGGTGTTTTTAAGCGAAAAGAAATTATTTTTTCTTCTCACCTTGTTAAAATTATATTGCCAATGATGCTTCTTTCAAAAGTTTTTGCCACTCTTCAATATTTGTTCATTTTATAAACAAATTATATAAAGAAATGCACATTTTGGGCGTTTTCAAGCGAAAGAAATCTTTTTTTTTACCTTGCTGAAATTATGTTACCAATGATTTTTTTCTAACAAAATTTTGCCACCCATCAATATTTGTTTATTTATTAAACAAATTTTATAAACAAATGCACATTTGAAGCGTTTTTAAGCGAAAAGGAATCGATCTTTCTTCTGCCCTTGCTGAAATTATATTGCTAATGACGTTTTCAGAAAAAAAATTTGCCACACATCAATATTTTTTTTTCATTCGATAAACAAATAATATAAACAAATGCGCATTTTAGGAGTTTTTAAGCGAAAAGAATTCGTTTTTTTTTCCTCTGACCTTGCTGAAATTATATTTCCAATGATGGTTTCTAAACAAATTGATATGCATTAATATTTGCTTATTTTATAAGCAAATTATATAAAAAATGAACATTTTAGGCGTTTACCTAATTTGTTTTTGAAAAAAACAAATAGTGAGGCATGACAGTATTTCATCTGGGCAATTCATTGTCAATATAGTTTACACAATGATAAAAGAAAAACGATTTCTTTCTGCCTATAGATATCTGCAATATACATTTTTTTATATAATTTATTCATAAAATAAACGATTAGCGGTACTTAGCAACAGTTTTCGATAGAACATCATTGGCCATATAACTGCAACAAGATCAGAAGAAAAACCGATATTTTTTCGCTTGGAAACTCCTTATATGTGAATTTATTCATATAATTTGTTTACAAAATAAGTAAACATTGATGCATCGTGAAATTTTGTCAGGAAACATCATGGGAAATATAATTTCAGCAAAGTCAGGAGAAAAAACGGTTTATTTTCGCTGAAAATCGCCGAAAATGTACATTTGTTTATATAATTTGTTTATAAAGTGAACCAATATTGATGGTTGGTGAAAATTTGGACACAAAACATCATTGGCGATATAATGTCAGCAAGGTCAGAAGAAAAAACGACTTCTTTTCGCCTAAAAATGCTGAAAATGTACATTTGTTTATATAATTTGTTTATAACGTAAACAAATATTGTAAGTGGCAATAAAATTTCCAGAAAACATTATTGGAAGTATAATGTTTGCAAGGTCAGATGAAAAATCGGTTTATTTTCGCTTAAAATCGACCAAAATGTGCATTTCTTTATATAATTTGTTTATAAAATAAACAAATATTGATAAGTGGCAAAAATTTCTTTGGGAAACATCATTGGCAATATAATTGCAGGAAGTTTGAAGGAAAAAAGGGTTTCTTTTCGCCTAAGAACGCCCAAAATGTCCATTTGTTTATATGATTTGTTTATTAAATAAAAAAATATTGATGAGTGGCAAAATTTTTCTCGAAAAACATCATTGGCAATAAAAATGCAAGAAGTTCGAAAGAAAAAATGGTTTCTTTTCGCCTAAAAACGCCAAAAATGTTCATTTGTTTATATAGTTTGTTTATAAAATAAACAAATAACATTTAATCTCAAATTTTAATGGCCACGTATCATCTCAATGATGAAGGCAAGCGATTTTAGAGCAAAAATATACTTTGAAGACGAATACCCCCTAATGGCTATTATTTGTTAATACAATTTGTTTATAACAATCAACTTTGCAATGAAAATTTTTTTCTATGTTTCTCATACCCATGTGCATTGAATCCAAGGGACGAGAAGTATAAAAAAAATTTTGTCCAGGAGATTAAAAATGACATTAAAAAAATCGACATTTTTTTCTCTGTTTGCATTTAAATAAAAATTGAATAAACAAAAAAATGAAAAATCTACTTTCACCATTTTCTGACAAATTTAGTTGTGAATTTTTCAGCAAAAAAATCTAAAATCGGTGCATAATTACATAGAGGAAGCTTTGTAATGGTAACATTAAAAAAAAAATTGAATTCATTTAATCAAACCTTCCTCAATTTGAAAATGTCTAATACAATGTTCTAAGCAATTGTCCGGATAAGCAAATGACCTGAGGATTTCAAAAAATATCAATTGCATTTCCTTCAGCACTCAATGATATTTTAAAAATCTGTTTTTTTATAGTAAAATTTTTTCATTAGCATAATTCAAAGTTGATGCAACAATATAAAAGATGCCTTGGTTCGAGACGAATCGATTGACCTAAAATATTAATACACTTTATTGAAGAGTAAGAAAGCTATGGTAATTCATAATATTTGAAAATACGGTTTTTTACAGTAAAACTTTTTTCTTTGGCATATTTCAAAGTTGATGCAAGAATATAAAAGATTCCTTGGTTCGAGAGGAATCGATTGACCTGCAATATTAATACATTCGACTAAAGAGTGGGGAAGTTATGGTAATTTATATATTTTTAAAATCGATTTTTATAGTAAAAATTTTCTCATACTCATAATTTAAAGTTGATGCGAGAATAGAAAAGTTGTGTTGATTTAAGAAGAATGGATTGACCTATAACATTGATACATTTCATTCAAGAGTCAGGAAGCTATGGCAATGCATAATATTTGAAAACACGGTTTTTTTATCGTAACACTTTTTCACTACCATAATTCAAAATTGATGCAAGAATGGAAAAGATTCCTTGATTGGAGGTAAATCGATTGATCTAGAATATTAATACACTTTATTGAAGATTAAGGAACTTTTTTCATCCACATATTCCAAAGTTGACGCATGAATAGAAAAGAATTTTTGATGATAAATTTTCGAATAGAATAATTATGACCATTTTTGTAAAGAAATCATAAAGCTGGGAAGGGATAGGTTGCGACAGAACTTTTCTCTTCCCTTTTCCAGCTCGAAAAATTATAATTTCGAATACAAAATTTGATTTGTCTGATTTTTCTTTGTATTAAAAAAATTGTTTGTTTTATTTTGTAATTTTGTATTTTTTGTAAATTTCTCTTTTTAAATTTATCAAAATTAAGAATGCAAAGTACAGACATGTACCAATAACACCAATATGGTCACAAAACGTAGGGCTCAAATTAAGGTAAAGGTACCTATCGTGAGACAAATTTTTGAGGGGGTTTTGAGATTTTCATTAATTTTGGAACGATATTAGAATATATTTTCAAAATGTTCATATCAATGAATGGGCTGATCTTTTCTGAATGCAAAAGGCCTATTAAAAGTTTAATTTAGTCTAAGCAAAGTTATTATATTTATGAAAAAGCGGAACGACCTTTATGTACCTATTATGAAACAACTCTTAGACTCTTGTACCAGTGTTCCATAATACATGTCCCTATTATGGAACAGCAAAGAAATGTGTTTTCTTATATTATTATGGCTTATTTTATATGATTTTCTATACTCAATCGAACTAAATAGTACAATGAACTTTTATTTCAATCCTTCATAGAGATAAATAAATTGGATAGAAGTTTTTGTCAAAATTGACAAACCTAACCTATAAAGGGTAGTTTCCGTGAACGAAGTAGATTAAGTTTCATTATTGCTCTAAAATATTTGTTATGGGAAATGAAGTTTTATTTGCGTGGATGAAAAAGAAGAAAAAACCACGAAGGATAAAGTCAAATCTTAAGAAACTTGTTTTTTTTTTCTTTTATTGTACTTAATAATAACTTCCTGTGTTTTGTTGAATAATTGTCCGTTTTGGTAGAACATTAATCTTCTTGGTTCAAAATTCATATTTTTCCTTGAAAATTCGACAGTTTGTTTTTTTGTGTTCTCTGTTGGCAGAAAAGTATTTTCAAAAATTGAAAACTCAGCTATTCTTAGAAATTTGTCTTTTTTGGTTGAATTTAACTGTTTTTCTCATTTAAAATTAAAATCTTCTTTGGTTTAAATTTCAACTATATTACATTGTTCATTGATAATTCATCTTTTTTAATTGAAACTTCAACTCCTTCGATAAAAGTGTAACTCTTTTGTTAAAAATTATTTTTTTTCTTTGAAGATTCATCATTTGAATTGAAAATTCATCTCTGATTGAAAATTTAACTACCTTATTGAAAATAAATTTTTCTAACTGAAAATTTAACGATTCCAGTTGAAAATTTAACTTTTTTGTGGGAAATTCGTTTTTTGTTTGTTTGTTATAAATTAGTGTTTTTAAACAGAAAATTCAACTACTCTATTTTTGGTTAAAAATAAATCTTTTTTGGACGAAAATTTAACTATTTGGTCGATAATTGATCTTTTTTATTTAAAAATTGAACTTTTTGGTGGAAATTTTTTGTACATTTTTGATATAAATTTCAACTACTCCAGTTGAAGAGTCATCATTTCAGTTGAAAATTAATCAAATTGATTGAAAATTGAACTGTTTGATTAAAAATGCGTTTTTATAAATAAAAATTGATTTGGTTAACTTACTATTTAAATGTTCTATTTTTTGTTGAAAATTCATCTTTATTTTTTTGAAAAATTCAACTATTCGTTAAAAATTCATCATTTTCAGTTGCAAATTCAACAAATTGGTTGCAAATTCATATATTATGTTGAAAATTCGTATATTTTTTTGTAAAAAATTATTCTTCATGGTTGAATATCGATCTTTTTGGTTGAAAATTCAACCATTCCAGTTGAAGATACATAATTTTATTTGAAAATTTTGCACTTTGGTTGAAAATTAAACTTTTTTCGTTGAAAATTCTTTTTTTAAATTAATTGACATTTACATTTTCAGTAAGAATAATTAATTTTCATCCAAGAGAAAGAAAAAAACAGCTAAATTAAACCAAGAAATACAAATTTTCAATAGAAGAATTACATTTTCAACCAAAAAAGATTTTTCAATCAATGAGTTATATTATCAACAAAATAAGTGAATTTTCAACTGAAGAAGATTAGCTTTCTAGTTAAAATAACTACATTTTTAATTCAAAAAATTCATGTTCGAAAAAAAAATTCCAACCACATTTGTTAAATTCTTAACTAAAGGAATGAACTTATAGTTAAAATTCTGCATTTTCTATCAAAAAAATAAATTTTTAACCAAATAGTAAAGTTTCAACCGAAAAGGTTATATTTGTACCAAAAAAAGGATAAATTTTAAATAAGAAATAGAATGGTTTAATTTTAAGTTAAAGAAATATGTTTGTAATCAATTAAAATAAATTTTCAATTAAATAGTTGAATCTTCATCCAAACAGATTAAATGTTTATAAAAAAAAAATCGACGAAAAATTGAATAGCTACATTTTTAGTTGAAAAAATTAATTTTCAATAAAAAAGAAAATAATTTTCAACCAAAAGGATGAAATTTAAACCAAAGAAGAAGAATTTTTAACAAAATATATGAATTTTCAACCAAATGTTTTAATTTTTAATAGAATTTTCAACCTAATAGTTGCATTTTTAACCAAAAAGGTTATACTGCTAACACAAAAAAATCAACAAAATAAATGAAATTTCAACTAAAAAAGATCATTTTTTGACAAAAATATAATAGTTTGATTTTAAGTCAAAGAAATAAGTTTTTTAAGCGAATAAAATTAATTTTTAACGAAATAGTGAAATTTTCAAACACACAGATAAATTTTCAACCAAAAAGATTGAATGTCTATAAAAAAATTTTCGACGAAAAATGGAATAGTTAAATTTTTAGTTTAAAGAAACTTATTTTCAATTTAAAAAAATATTTTCTATCAAAAAAGAATAATTTTCAACAAAATTCATGAATTTTCAAACAAATATTTTAATTTTAAATTAAATTTTTAACAAAAAATGTTAATTTTCTACCAAGCAAAGACAAATTTTCAACAAAATGGAGGAACAGTTGGTTAAAAAAGATCAATTTCCAACAAAAAATAGAATGGTTTAATTTTTAGATAGAGAAATGAATTTTTAAACAAATAAAATATATTCACAGCGAAATAATTAAATTTTAAACCAAACAAATTAATTTTCTACCAAAAAGATTAAATGTCTTTTAAAAAAAAATTTCGACAAAAAATTAAGTTAAATTTTTAGTTTAAAAAATTGATTTTCACTAAAAACAGTAATTTTCAACCAAGGAAAAATTAGTTTTCAATAGAAAAAAATTATGTTGTACCAAGAAAGGATAATCTTCAACAAAATACTTGAATTTTCAAACAAATAATAAAATTTTTATTGGAATTTTCAGCTAATAGTTGAATTTTCAACCAAAAAGGTGAATTGGTCACCAAGAAGATTAATATTCTACCACAAAAGACACATAAAAGTTTCAACAATATACAGAAATTTTCAAACGTATGTGTAATTGAATTTTAAACTGAAGAAGATTAATGTTCAAACAAACATGATATAGTCACATTTTTAGTAAAAAATTAATTTTAAAAAAAACTAATTTTGAACCAAAAAAATTGATTTTCTACCTTAAAAAAATAATTTTCAATAAAGTATGTGAATTTTCAACCAAGTAGTTGAATTTTCAGCTGAAGAAGATAAATGTTCAACCAAACATGGAATAGTTAAATTTTCAGTTGAAAAAATAATTTTAAAACATGTTAACAAAATAGTTGAATTTCGTGAAAAAGATTTTTCAACTAAAATGATGAATTATGAACAAAATAACTGAATTTTCATTCATGGAAAGTAAAATCAAAATATCTATTTATTTTTCACCCTAAAGGACCCTAAAGTTCTTACAAATTTATAATTTTTCAATTGTTATTCATAAATCAAAAATTGTTTTGAAATCTATTTTAAATATTCTCTTATAATTATTATTTTTTGAAATAAAAAGTCATTCAAAACTTTTCCAGGAATCTTAAGAAAATTTTGGTATTATTTGAAACCTCTCAAGATCCTCAAACAGTTTCAAAACTTTATTTCAAAATGTTGAAGAATCTAAATTTTGTTTTAAAAATTTTGGAACGTTTTAAAATGTTTGAAATTTTTAATTCCTTAAAAATTAAAAAAATTAATTAAAATGTTCCAAATTAGTTTTTGATAATTTCGGATGTCTTTTGAAATCTTTTTTAATATTCTATTAAATATAATTTTTGGAAATAAAAAGTTATTTTAAGTTTTCTCAGGAATCTTAAGAAAATTTTTTTTACTATCATAAAACCTTTATCAGAAAGTGTTATAATACTGAGAAAAAAAATTGGATGTGAAATTCTGAGAATGATTAGACAAAAAATATCAGTCACTTTTAACGTAAATTACAAAAATATAATATGTAAATTACTTCGGGCAGTGTAAAATCACATGCACATAACCTGCTGCTTTCTCCATGCCTCATGTAAAAATAATATTAACAAATTGTGATTTTTCATTTTCTGTAATTTAACAGAATAGCTGGTATTTTGTGAACAATTTTTCGGTGTAGAATTTAAAAATGTTCTTGTTTTGGGGTAGATTAATCGGAGACTTTCTGCGTAAAATACAAACATTATTTTCCACTAAGGATTCATCATGTTTATAGAGTATCATGTTTATAGAGTTTATTCCTTCTTCTTAGTGCTCACTTCTTTTTCTTAGTCTCCTTATTCTTATTTAACAATAATTTCACAGTGCTAATCAACATATTATTTTAAAACAGGATTTATAAACTTCTAACATTGTTTGTAACCCAGATGCTATATTTCAGTAAGAGTTCACGCATTTTTAACGTTCCCATGTGTTACGTTACGTCATTGAAATTTTATTCTCACTTCAGTCCTGTTTTGACCCAAAAAATTTGTACTGAAACGTCGTTTAGTGACATCAAAATAAAGTTGCATTAGAATAGAGCCACCCGAGACTAGATTTTTGGAGGACTGTTTCAATACCGAAAACTAGTCTTGAAATGATACTTTTTGTTACAGTGTAAAAATAACTTTTTCTTTATCCCCAAGCCGAAAATTACGTCATCCCGGCCGCATTTCTGTCCGAGAACAGTGGCTTTCGCGGCCTGCTAGAGTTAAGGTGTTCACCACGAAGGAATAGTAAGGAGTAGTATCCCTGTAAGTGGGGAGTGGGACCAGCGACGTCCAAGAATTCGTTAATGCTTGCCACGAATGAAAACTCGTATGCACGGTCGTGCACATGCGCACTGGCGGTTGCCATGCCAACGATGTCAACACGTGTTTGAAGTTTCGAACTTGTGTTTTGTTTTGAACATTTCTGTGCTGCCGGTTTAGTAAAATAAAATTGTGAATGTGAATGTTTCAATGTTTCTTACATTTTTTGGATCAATGGAAATGTATCGATGGTTTGCAATAATTCCGCAAACTGACCAATGCTATTTATTGCAATGCATTTCGAAAAGGGCATCACGTTATCATCGAAGTAAATTTTAACATGTAAATCAGGAAATTGTAGCACTTACACTTTCTAGATCCTTTTCGTATTTTTGATGCCATTTTCCTTCTCGATTTTAATTCAGGAATGTGATATACACCCAACAAAATAAAAACACAAACGAACATAACCTACATATGCATCGAGATGTCAAAATATAATGTAGGGGAGTGGGTATAACACGTGACTGCGAAAACAGCTCTGCGCATGTGCACGACCGTGCATACGAGTTTTCATTCGTGGCAAGCATTAACGAATTCTTGGACGTCGCTTGTCCCACCTCTGCTCACCAAACACATAGGGTGATACCACTCCTTACTATTCCTTCGTGGTGTTCACACAAGAAAATCCGTTGCAGTGCGCTGGCAACCTGTGTTGCTGCTTTGGTCCGAGCGGTGACGCACACAAGTACGTCGCTACTTACTCTGGTTCGCAACGCACTTGAGTAAGTGCTGCCACGGACCATAGCAGCACGGCAGGTTGCACGCATTTGGTTTGCGTTATGTGTTCGTACGCGGACGGCACGTCCGTGAGACGTCTCGAGCGCACTGTATCGGATTTTCTTGTGCGAACACCTTTAACACGATCTCTGATTGGCTGCGATATTTCTGTGGCTCGCTGACGTAGGGACCTGACATAGCAACGCTCAGTATTGTGTTATTGTGTACTTAGCCGCTGAAAAATATTTATCTTGACAGGTGAATGGAAAAAAGAGACCGTCGGTGTGTTCAACCTCAAAACTGATCGATTAGCGTCGTTGCGATTTTTGTGCATGAAAAGACGGCACAAGACCTCAGAAATGGTCCTTCCTCGTCTGGCGGACAAGAAGAAGTATTAAGAAAAAATATGTGTTTTTGATACCCGCCCCGACCAGGAAAACCTCGGCTCCGCCTCGGCTTTGCAAAAGTCGGGTGGGCGACCGAATCCCATGCATCCGCTCAGCTGATCCGAGAGCAGCAGCGTAGCTACGCGAGGTGGCGCGCGTGCTGATGCAGGCCACAAAAGAAAAACCATCCGAGCTAGCAGCCGACAACGCATTTTATCAATTAGCATTAATTATTAAACGTACTTTCGGCTGGGGATAAAGAAAAATAGTATACGACATACGGCCAGAAATATTGGATGCCCTGGCCTTGGGACGTAATATACTATTTTTTAAATTATGTTCCATGTGGCAAAACAAGCGATTACTTCACCGTTATGATATCCAAATTATTCAATTTCACCCTGTAAGCTTACAAGCCTAGAACATTATTTTGTACAAAATCAAAGTCTTATAATTATTTTAAGGAATGAAAGTAAGCCCATTACACAGGTAATACCGTCGAAAAAGAGGTGACACTGAAATTCAGAGGTAATACTCAAAATATTCAAGAAGACGCACTGTTATTAAAATTCGAATTGCACGATAGGAACAGAACTCGACTACTGGCCAACCGCCCTCCAAGTGTGCTGGGGTTTAAGTCCAGTCACCTTTCCTGTTTTTATTTTAAAAATTAATTCACTACATTTTGCATACTCAATTTACTTCAAAAAATCAAATAAGAAGAAGAAATGCAGATGATGAAATTTGAATTGGGCAATAGTAACAAAACTCGACTCTTGGCAAGCCGCCATCCCAGTGTACTGAGGTTCGAGTCTAGTGGGAGTGTAAAATTGAACATATTTATGAATATCACTTTCACTGGTCAACAAACTATCAGACAATGATGAGCGTAATTTTTAGTTTATCATCTGTTTATTCAGGAATATACATGACAAAAATATTACACAATATTCACAACATTTTTGTTCATCTTCACAGAAGAATCTGGGGTACGAGGTGTTACGGGTAACCGCTCAAGCAGGATAATAGTCAGCTGATTATTCCCAACTTAGGTAAACTTTCCGTGGTTAGAGGCCTGTAATGTGCTGCCTCCAGTGTAGTCCACCAGAGATATCTGCGATTCACTTCGGTGGGTTTACTCCAGTCGCTCTTACCCTGCTGGAGGAGGCCCCGCTGGAGGTTGCCCTACTTCGCACATTACCTGTACCTTTTCTTTTTCCCAGTATGGGCCCTGTTGTTACTTCAATAGTATCTCCTATAGTATAATGAAAATTGTGGATAAGCTCAGCTCCTGTAGTAAATCCTTTTTTATTATTGAACACATTAAATTCTATGCCAGCAAAAGAAGCCGGTGAGGGGTCATCGTCGTCATAGTCAATTCTTTTTGGAGCAAGGAGTTGAATTCCAATCACCATCTTTGTCTTAGGATTTACCTCTAGCTGATATTTTTTTAGGTTAAAAGTCATATACCATGTAGTTGGAGTAGGATTTTTCTGGCCTGGGCCTTGAAAAGAAAAGAAAGATTTGTTAATTTTTAAAAGATTAAAAATTGATCTCAAAATTAGAGACTCAACAATTTACATCTGAAACTGTTTAATTTTTTTTTAATTTCAAATGGTGAATCATTTGAAACGGTGAAATAATAAATTTGAATGAAAAAAGAGATCAAGATTAGTTACCGAATTCGTATTGAATGGTCCGGATTCGTATTTATATTTTCTTGTTTCATTGTTAAATTTTTCATATGAGAAAAGATTTCTTCAATCGAAATGTATAAATATTTTTGATTTGAAAAATCTCCATTCATGCAATTATTGTCTAATCAGTTAATGATTAATTGTATTACAGATTTTTATTAGATCAGCAATTATTATAAATGTTGCTGAAAGCCCTTTTTTATACATAGACAAATATAAACAATAAGATTTTTCAAGAATTTTTTTATTTAAAATTGAAATCTTCTTTTTTGTTAAAATATCTACTGTCACGTCTTTTGTTGAAAATCAATCTTCTTAGGTTGAAAAATCCACTTCGTGGTTGAAAGTTGAACTACTCTCTTAAAAATTCATTTTTTTGGCAAAAACTTCATAATTTCAGTTGAAAATTCATCTCTTTGGTTGAAAATTAAAATACTTTGTTGAAAATTCGTTTTTTTTTATTTAAAATATTGCTTTTGAAAAGAAAATTGAACAATTTGGTTGAAAATTCAACTGTTTGGTTGAAAATTAATTGATGTTTTTTGTTGAAAATTCTTCTTTACAGTAGAAAATCCGTATTTTTTTTGTTATAAATGCAACTGCTTGGTTGCAAATCATCTGTTTCAGTTGAGAATTCAAGTATTTTCTTGAAAATTCGTCTTTTTGGTTCAATTCAACTGTTTCTTATTTAAAAATGGAATCTTTCTTTTTGTTAAAATATGTACTACTAAGTTTTTTGTTGAAAATTAATCTTCTTAGGTTGAAAAATCCACTCCGTGGTTGAAAGTTGAATTACTTTTTTGAAAAAAAAGACTTTCTCAAAAATTCATTTTTTTGGATAAAGATTCATAATTTTAGTTGAAAATTCATCTGTTTGGTAGAAAATTAAAATACTTTGTTGAAAATTCGTTTTCTTTGGTTCAAAACTAATGTTCTTAAACAGAAAATTCAAGAATTTGGTTGAAAATTCAACTTTTTGGTTGAAAATTGACTTTTATGTGGCAATTTTAGACTTTCAGATTGACAATTCACTTGTTATGTGAAAAATGCATCTTTTCGGTTGAAAATTCTAGTATTTGCTTAAAAGCACTTTGTTGAAAATTCGTTTTTTTGTTGTTGTTCAAAACTGATGTTTTTGAACAGAAAATTCAACAATTTGGTTAAAACTTCAAATTTTCTGTTGAAAATTGACTTTTTTGTGGAAATTTTATATTTTTCGGATTGAAAATTCACTAGT